>PVLC010003091.1:41066-102938 GCA_004027655.1 Graphiurus murinus
AAAAAAAAAAAAAAAAAAAAAAAAAAAAAAAAAAAAAAAAAAAAAAAAAAAAAAAAAAAAAAAAAAAAAAAAAAAAAAAAAAAAAAAGAAATAAATAGCAAATACAGTAGATGCTCAAAAATGCATGCTAAATGAAGGAATTATTGGTGACCTTGACATCAATGTGACCTCCTTACCCTCATTGACCTTGTTTTTCATCCCATTTCAGCCACCCACTCTCTTGGCCTCATCCTTGTCCCTGTTGTCATCCAGAATTGCTCCACCTCTAAGATCATAGGCTAAGACATCCCACTGTAAGAATACCCTTCCACCTTTTCAGTTCATTAAGTTATTAGAAAGTGCTCTTGGGGTTAATGTCCTGGAAAGGAGAGGATAGAAACAATTAGGTGGAATTTGGGATGCAATACAGGCCCAGTGACATTATGCAACAATGTGCTAAACCAGTAACCTCGTAGATCAAACTAGTTGATCAGGTTAGCTTTGGAAGGAAAAGGGTCCATCTGATACTCAGAAATTATTCCAAGAGAATCCTGAATGTTGGAAGATGTTCCTGAAGAGCCACAGAGTAAGGCTGAGATTAATTTCTTTCTTTTTTTTGCGGTACTGGGGATTGAACTCAGGGACATTCTACCTCCGAGCTATACCCCCAGCCCTATTTTTTATTCTTTATTTTGAAACTGAGTCTCACTAAGTTGTGGAGTGTCTCACTAGGTAGCTGAGGCTGGCCGAGAACCCGGATCCTCCGGTCTCAGTCTCCCAAATGCTGAGATTACAAGCGTGCGCCACCACGCCCGGTTTAATTTCTTTCTTCTTTTCTCTTCTTTCCTGTCTTCTCTTCTTCCTTCCTTCTTTTTTTTTATTCCTTTGTTTAGAGAGATAAATGGAAGAGCCAAGGCTGGGGTTTTCACTCTAGGACCTGCCAAATTCTCCCTTTATGCCCTGATTCATTTGATCAAAATGAGGCAGAATTGTAAAGACACCAAGACAGACAGAATAGTTAGTTTCACATGCCTTTTATTCCACACCAAATCAGTGTTGAAGAAATAGTCTCCAGATATCATCAACACTGCTTCCAGCCCTCTGCTGGAAGGTGAGAATGACCAGGAATCCCAGTGGTGTCAACTGTAGCTAACCTCCTGTGTTTGGAGTTGTTGGAAACGTTGGCAGTAATTTCCAGTGGTGTGCTTTTGGATATTGTTCTTGGATTCTTAGCCTCAAGCCTTCTTCTTCATCCCTCCTAATGATTCTGAAAATTGTCTTAAAAAGTCTCTTCTAAGCTGGGTGTGGTGGCACACGCTTGTATTCCCAGTACTTGGGAGGCTGAGACCGGAGGATCTGGGTTCACAGCCAGCCTCAGCTACTTAGTAGGCCCTCCACAACTTAGTGAGACCCTGTTTCAAAACAAGGAATAAAAAAATAGGTCTGGGGATGTAGTCTGGAGGCAGAATGCCCCTGGGTTCAATCCCCAGTTCTGAAAAAAAATATATCTTCTTAAATCAACTAGAATCAGTTGCTTGCAACTAAGATCCCTGAAGCGAGTATGGTGCACACATGTGAAATCCTGGTACTTGAGGGGTTGAGACAGGAAGATTGCTGATTTAAGGCCAGTCTCAGCAAGACCCTCAGCAATTTAGCTAGACTTCATTTCAAAATAAAAGTAAAAAAGGCTGGTAGTATAGCCCAGAGGTACAATGCCCCTGTGTTCAATCTTTAGTACCACAAAAAGGACCAACTGATATGAAGAAGTAGAAGTACTTGCCCAAAGTCACTTAGCCAGCAAATTGTGAAATTTTGCCTCAAACATGTGCATGTTTTACTCCAAGGTCTAGATTCCTAGTCCTTTTTATCCTTCCTTCCTATGCAAAGCTTCCTCTCCAAACAAATCCATAACCCAACTGCCTTCCTGACAACAGCATATCCTTAATTCAATTGGACAGTCTGAAAAACATTATAGAGTTTCCAGTTTGCAAAAAACAAGTCTATGTTCTTGGTGTGGGTATGAAAGCAGTGCTATACCTATACCACCTTTCAGGAGAGCAAGTATGCGCTGGCAATTTAAGAGCCAAGTACACTAAAATTGGTGTCATTTTAAAGGGCTAGAAATTACTGTGGGGAGCAGAGTTCTTTAAAGAGATTACATCCAACTGGGGAAATTGGGAAAAAACACAATAAGGTGGCATTAATCCAGACTATGAGAAACTCTACAGAACAAATTGTTAGGGGTTTTTGTTTGTTTGTTTGTTTGTTTGTGGTTCTGGGGATTGAACCCAGGGGCATTCTACCTTTGAACTACACTCCCAGTCCTATTTTTTTATTCTTTATTTTGAAACAGGGCCTCACTAAGTTGCTGTGGCTGGCCACGAACCCAAATCCTCCTCTGTCTCAGCCTCCCAAGTACTGGGATTACAAGTGTTCACCACCACGCCTGGTCCAAATTATTGTTTTTTAACAAGTAAATTACAAAAAATAAACAAAGAGAAAGTGAGTGTGCCTAGATTAGTAGACAGTACAGGAACTTATCAACCAATTGCAATATGTGAATCTTGTTTTTCCTGATTCAAGCAAACTGCAAAGAATACAAGTTGATAATGTCTACATTGGATGCTTAGCTGTATTAAGGACTTTCAGCTTAATGTCTTTTAAGAGATGATGTCTTTTTTTTTTAAAGGATTTATTTTGTAGTACTGGGAAACCAGGGGCATTCTACCTCTGAGCCACATTGCTAGCCCTATTTTAAAATTATTTTTAAATTTTGAATCAAGATCTCACTAAGTTGCTAAGTCTGGCTTAGGACCTATGATCTTCCTGTCTCAGCTTCTCAAGTACTGGGATTACAGGTGTGCGCCACCATGGCTGGCAAAACAAATAAATACATAAAATAATTTTTATCTTATAGAGATATATAATGAAATAGTTATAGATTAAACAATGTTGTGAAGGTTGTTTCAAAATAATGCCAGGGGAGAGGGAGATTAGTGAGTGGGACTATAGATGAAACAAGGTTGACCATGAGTTGATAATGTCTTAAGCTAGGTGACAAGTAAATGTTGGTATATCATACTATTCTTTCAACTTCTGGAAATGTTTGAAATATTTCACAGGTAAAGTCAAAAAAGGAGAAGGAAGAGACCCTATATGGCTTAGATTTGCAATATGTTCTCTGGAGCAACATGGCCTGACATCATATTCTGTCTATGCCTTTTAACAGCCATGTACTTTAGGTGAGTGCATCGTTGGGGTAGGAGGAGTGCTGGATATTGGAGGCTCCACTTTCTTGAGATACCTCTATATCAACATACAGCTTCTGCATATGATGCAGAAGGGAAAGAAAAGACAGGAGAGATACGTGGGATGTTTTTAAGGTCTAGGTCTAGGAATGGCTTACACTTCTGTTCATATTCTGTTGGTTAGAAGCCAGCAATATGGTTGTAGCCAAATTGCAAAGGAGGATGGGAAATATGTGTAGCCAGGAAGAAGATAACACAGACTTTATGAGCAGATAGCGTGTTTTGTATCATGGCAGGATACTTATCTCCCCTATACATCAATCTGCTCCTCTGTAGAATGGGGATGATAATAATAGGTCATAAGTTTAGTATGAGTATTAAATGATTTAGTTTACATGGAAATCTCTCAGAGCAGGCCTAACACATGATAAGTGTCAAGTTATTTTTGTTTATGCATTAATGTACTTATTTATATAAAAATGGGCCTTGGCATATGAGGAAAATTATTTACAGTCAAGAAAGGGGTTTGAGTTGGGTGTGGTGGTGCACACCTGTAATCCTCATACTTGGGAGGCTGAGACAGGAGGATCACAGGTTTGAGGTTAGCCTTAGCAATTTAGCAAGACCCTGTTTCAAAAATGAAATATAAAAAGGCCTGGGAGGCTATAACTTGGAGGTAGAATGCCTCTTCTTTCAATCCTCAGTACCAGAAAAGAAAAGAAAAAAGGAGATTGGAGAGGCAGTGTGTTTTACAAAAAGAGAATAGCCCAAGAAAAAGGTGAAAAGGATGCATGGGATGTGCTCAGGGAAGAATGAGTGTGTGGTGTGCAGGGAAACATGCAGAGATATAGCTGGAGTGGTAGTTAGGGATTGATCATGGAGGCCCAAATCATAGAATCGTATAGAATTTTAATGCTACTAGATAACATATGGGTCAATCTTTTCATTGTACAGATAATGTAATTGAGACAAAGAATTTGGTGGCTTTTCCAAGGTGACACAATTAGTTGATGGTACAGCTGAGATGAGTTCAACCTTCTGGATTTTTAACCATATCTACATCTCTTAACAATTGTAAGAGGCTTTAGAAGATGAATTTTATAGATTCCAATCTCAGAGTTTCCTCTCTCATGAAATGAAGGTTGGACTATGTGATCGCTAAGCTCCTTCTTCTAGCTTGAAAATCAGAATTAAATTAGACTTGAGAAATATTAGAACCAATTCAATTTGAAAGTCTATGACAGAGACTGATAGTTGACCTTCAGTATCAGTTGTTTTTAGCTGGGAATATAGCGACTAGAATTAATTTTACATTTCCAACCTCCCTTGGAGCTATGAAGGATATGCAAGTATATTCTAGACAATGGACTGTAAATTATGTTTCTTTTTAAAAATTTTATATTTTTATTGGTTCATTGTAATTTTATATCATAGTGAGATTCAAAATGATACATTAATATATGCACAGATCACTTAGTGTATTTCCCTCCATATCCCACCCTGCTTCCTCTTCCTCCCTCCTCATACATGTTCGTGAGATTGGTAGCAACACCTTCATATATGGACATAGCATTATTTTAACTGTTCCCTTCCTCAAGCCTCATTTTCTCCCTCTTTCTCCCTTCTCCAATCTCCTTCCACGATTCTACTGATGTCTCTCCTCATTTGAGTAAAGTCCCTTTTGTTTCCTATTTTTATCATGAATACAGTGTTCAGGAAGCATCCCTCTGTCCTTTTCTTCTGCCTACTGGTAGGGATGCAGACATGATGGCAGAAGCTAGAGCAACCATATTGAATCATGCTGTGCCTTTGACCCACACATAGAAGCTGTGTGCTTAGAAGTGAAGAGCAAGAGGAGGACAGAAAAATTCTCCATCTCAGTGATTTTTGGATTTACCACTAGCCCTGGACTTCCTATGTCTACATTAGTGAGAAATATTCATCTTTATGTTAAGCCACTGTCATTTCAAGGGTTCTGTAGCTTGCAGCTGAACTTGTGTTATAATTGATTCAGGGGATAACTGATGGGATTGAGAGCTGAGCTGTCAATATATTAGTACCAGTCACTCTAAGAAAGCATAAGTGAGAACTGGCATGGTGGCGCACGCTTGTAATCCCAGTACTTGGGAGGCTGAGACAGGAGGATCCAGGTTCGCGGCCAGCCTCAGCTACTTAGTGAGGCTCTCCGGAACTTAGTGAGACCTTGTTCCAAAATAAAGAATAAAAAATAAGGCTGGGGGTGTAGCTCGGAGGTAGAATGTCCCTGGGCTCAATCCCCAGTGCTGCAAAAAAGAAAGAAAGAAAGAAAGAAAGAAAGCACAAGTGAGTTGAAGAGAATTTCAAGGTGCTAAGTCAGAGGAAGTGCTGGTTTGAGAAGAAAGATAACTTATTTGTTTATTTATTTATTTATGTTGGTACTAGGGATTGAACCAAGTGATATTCTACCACTGAGCTACACCTCTGGCTCTTTGAATTTTTTTTTAATTCTAAAGCAGGGATATGCTAAGTTGCTGAGGGTCTCGATAAGTTGCTGAGGCTGGCCTTGAACCTGTGATCCTCTTGTCTCAGCCTCCTAAGTGCTGAGATTACAGGCATATGTCATTATACCCAGATACAAATTTGCTTTGAGATATGACTGGAGGTTTCATCAAGAGATCACAAAGTATGTGAATGTATCACTATGAATCTCACAATCATGTATGCAGAGGAAAGAAGGGAGGGAAAGGGGAGATATGTAGAAGGAAACAGACCAAATACTGCTCTTGTATTTATATGAATATATCACTCAGTGATTCATTCATGGCTTTCAATATCATGTACAATTACAGTGTACCAATAAAAATTTTAAAAAGAGAGCAATAACAAGCAACATTGAATGTGCAAATGACAACTGCTTTCAGATACAGCTGCATAGGAAAGAATTCAGTCTTTCCTCGAAAATCCTCCTAGTTACTTCTGTTGAGTCTCCATGGGCATCTTACTTTAAGCTTAGAAACATGTCCTCTAATGACCTTTCAGTTCAGTTTCCTCATCAAGGCCCTTTGTCATTGCTTCTGCTTCCCTGTGCCCCTATGAGAACATTCTGGACCATGCACAGCTGTCCTCTGCAGGTGGCCATCCTGAATGGCTCTGTTGTTTGTGGCAGAGTGATAGGCAGGGATGAGTTCAGTCTTTCTCCAGATTTGTGACTCATTTTGTCACCTGAGACATGAAGCAGCACAACTCATGTTCAGAATCATGTAACATACATAGCTTTTCCAGCTGGCTATAATATCTTTGTCAACCAATCATTCCCGAATGAAGGCATATCTACTTCTTCATAGGAGATAGGTTTTACTACTATCTTAGCAATTTTCCAGATCTTTAAGATCTTTTTAAAATTAAAATTATTTTTATTTTAATATTTCATTTTTTATTGTTGTGTGTTAATTGTACCTATTAGTGGGTTCAGTGTAATATTCAACACATGCATGCATGACAGTCATGGTGGTGCACACCTGTAATCCCAGTACTTGGGAAGCTGAGGCAGGCTGATCACAAGTTCGAGGCCAGACCCAGAAATTTAGTGAGACCATGTTTCAAAATAAAAAATAAAATAGGGCTGAGGTGTAGCTCAAAGGTAGAATGGCCCTGGGTTCAAGCTCCTACCACCAAAATGCATGCAGTATAATGAACAATCCAGAAAATAATTTGTTAAAAATAAGCTTTTTTATAAAGTTAAATACTTTGGAAATATAGTTAGTTTTGATATGTTATGTTTTCTTCTCTCTTCCTGATAGCTATGCCATTTTTCTTGAGGTACTGGGGATTGAACTCAGGGGCATTCTACCTCCGAGCTACACCCTCAGCCCTATTTTTTATTCTTTATTTTGAAACAAGGTCTCATTAAGTTGCGGAGTGCCTCACTAGGTAGCTGAGGCTGGCCATGAACCTGGTTTCTCCGGTCTCAGCCTCCCAAATGCTGGGATTACAAATGTGTGCCACTAAGCCCGGCTGCCATTTTTCTTAATATATCTTCAGAATGTAAAAAAGCCTCAGAGCCATACATGCTGGCACATGTTTGTAATCCCATTACTTGGGAAGCTGAGACAGGAGGATTGCAGGTTCATGGCGAGCCTCAGCTACTTAGTGAGACTCTGTTTCAAAATAAAAATTAAAAATAGGACTAGGGATATAGCTCTGGGTTCAATTCCCAATACCACACACACAAACGCCTCAGTTTTTGTGTGATATAAAGCATTTATTTGTCATTCCTAGGTAATACCAAATATTCCATGTGCATCACTTCCATGCAAATCTTTTGGAAACATCTTTCTCAGAACTATTTTCTATTCTAATCTTAATTTAGTCAATAAAGAATATCCATAAAGCAAGCATTGGTCATGCATTCACTATGGGTTAATTGCTGGAGATACAAAGATGACTGAAATGGTAAATTTTTCCTCAAGGAGCTCATAGTCTAGTGCAAGAAACAGATAAGAAAATCAGTATTTAAAAACCTATGTGATAAATGCTGTAATCAAAATGTATACAAAGAACCAGGGGTGGTGGCGCTCGCTTTAATCCCAGCATTTGGGAGGCTGAGACTGGAGGATCCAGGTTCGAGGCCAGCCTCAGCTACCTAGTGAGGCATTCTGCAACTTAGTGACACCCTGTTTCAAAATAAAGAATAAAAAATAGGGCTGGGGCTGTAGCTTGGAGCTAGAATGCCCCTGAGTTCAATCCCCAGTACTGCAAAAAAATTATATAATAAATAAATAATTAAATAAATAAATAAAAATGTATACGAAGGACTATAGGAGCATAGTGGTGGAAGTGCATAAATCCCCTGGATGGATGGGAGGAATTTTATCTAGAAGGTAAGGTTTAAAATGAGCCTTGAAGCTGGGCGTCGTGGCGCACCCTTGTAATCCCAGCATTCGGGAGGCTGAGACTAGAGGATCCCAGTTCGCGGCCAGCCTCAGCTACCTAGTGAGGCACTCTGCAACTTAGGGAGACCCTGTTTCAAAATAAAGAATAAAAAATAGGGCCGGGCGTGGCAGTGCACGCTTGTAATCCCAGCATTTGGGAGGCTGAGACCGGAGGATCCGGGTTCGCGGCCAGCCTCAGCTACCTAGTGAGGCACTCCGCAACTTAGTGAGACCCTGTTTCAAAAAATAAAGAATAAAAAATAGGGCTGGGGGTATAGCTCGGAGGTAGAATGCCCCTGAGTTCAATCCCCAGTACCGCAAAAAAAAAAAAAAAAAAAGATGAGCCTTGAAACCTCAGCAGGATTTTTGGAGAGCATTCTAGGTGGAAATAACATAATATGTATATCCAAGAAAAGCACTTTTATATAGAACTTCAAAAGCTTTAAAATTTATTTCAAGTGGTTTTATGTTCTCTTCGAATATTTCAGAGCTACTTCAGATGATTAAGAATGTGTTCAAATTTGAAGTAGATGGTGAGTATATTTTTCAACCACCAGATTAGGACATGTGATCTGAAAAGTGTTACTATAATTTGAGGAATAATAGAATGAAGTTTTAAAATTTGGATTTGACTGAAAAAAAATCAGGTCAAGACACATGCTCTCTTAGATATTAGTATATAGGGTCTATGTAAAGAAACTTATTATTATAACCCTCCACAATCAGAGAATTAAATCAGAATGTCGGAAGAGTAATTTATTAAATTTGCTGGGTTTTTTTTGAAACAACCATATCCAGAGCTCATTTGAAGGTTCTAACATGAGAGTACAATATTTTTTCTGGCTATAAGTAATATAAACTGTACTCTAGGTAGCTCAGAAGAGTAAAAAGTGTTGAGGGGCTTGTTATGCAACCCTGGGCTATCCCATGGAACCAAGGCAAAAGTGAAAAAATTAAGGTCAGGCTTCATAGTTCATTTTCTGTTGCTGTACCAAATTATCTGAGGCTGGGTACTTTATAAAGAACATAAGCAAATGGCAAGTGTGGTGGTTCACACCTGTAATCTCAGTACTTGAGAGGCTGAGACAGGAGGATTGCAGATTTAAGGTCAGCCTCAGCAACTTAGCAAAACCATGTTTCAAAATGAAAACTAAAAAGGAATGGGATGTAGCTCAGAGGTAGAATGTCTCTGTGTCCAATCCCCAGTACCTCCCCCCCCAAAAAAAAAGAAAAGAAAAATAGAGAAGTTTATTTAGATGGCAGTTTGGGAAAAGTCCAAGATCAGGTGGGCCCATCTGTTTGGCCTCCAGTGAGGGTCTTCTGGCTATACCACAACATGGCAGATGAAATGGTTATAACAGCATATTTGAGAGGGACAGATCACATGTAGGCAACAAGAAGGATTCAGGGGCCAGGGTTGGTCTTTTTGCAACAGCCTTTTCTCATGGAAATGAACCAAGGCCCTTTAAATATGAAATTAATCCCTCTGAGAGTGGTGTCCCCAATAACCTTCCACTAGGCTCCATCTATTAAAGGTTCCACTACCACAAAGGGGCCAAGCTTCCAGCACATGAGCCTCTGGGGTACAAACCCTATCTAAATCACAACATGGGGGAACAGCAGAAACTAGCACACCTCGGTGGCATGTCCTTGAACAGCAGGGATCATAAACTCTGGGCATCAAGCAGGGGTGAAGCAGGCTATGGTGAGCCCACTTTCTTTTTTTTTTTTTTTTTGCAGTGCTGGGGATTGAACTCAGAGGCATTCTACCTCCAAGCTATACCCCCAGCCCTATTTTTTATTCTTTATTTTGAAACAGGGTCTCACTAAGTTGCGGAGGGCTTCACTAAGCAGCTGAGGCTGGCCGCAAACCCGGATCCTCCGGTCTCAGCCTCCCAAATGCTGGGATTACAAGCGTGTGCCACCACGCCCGGCTGTGAGCCTACTTTCTTTTAGCCAATTGTTGCCATACAGAGATTTGGCTCCGGGATGTTGCCAGATCCACTTAAAGCCAGAATTGCAAATTATTATGAGATATTTTCTGGGTCTTAAGTATTGGCTGCTAAATCAAATTTAAAATAACACACAAAAGACACTCTAACGAACCAAAAAAGATAAAGAAAAAGTTATGTCTGCAGCTTCTGATTCAAAGTGCTGGTGTTGGAGTGATTCAACTATAAGTTTGTTTTCTCTACCTCACTCCATTTAAAGTTCACATTTCCTGGAGAGAGTATTTGATCAGCCCAATTGAGCCATGGATCTACCCCAGCGTTTTTAGCTATGACTAGGAGGACAAAGTCATTTGACACAGGCATGGCTATTGGGGGCATCCTCTTTTATGTGCAAAAGGTGTCATTTTCAGAGGAAAAATAATCATAGCTAGTATATATTGAGTGCTTACCACATACCAGGAATTGATCTAAGTATGTGTGTATGTATGTGCATATGTATTTTGGTACTAGAGGTTGAACCCAGAGGCATTCTACCTTTGAGCTACACCTCCAACCGTATTTTGTTTTTTATGTTGAAGCAGGATTTCACTAAGTTGTTGAGGTTGACCTTGAACTTATGATCCTCCTGCCTCCGCCTCCCAAGTACTGGGATTGCAGGTGTGTACCACCACACCGAGGTTGATGTAAGTATTTAATGTACATTATTTCATTTAAGTTTCACAACAATCTAATGAGGGGATACTCTTATTCCCATATTACAGAAAAGAAAACTGAGGGCTCAGAGAATGTTATAGTCTGAATATCATTTGTCCCTTGTGAAGCCTATGTTGAAATTTAATACCCATTGTGAAATAGTAAGATGTGGGACCAGCTGGATGTGGTGGCACACACCTGTAATCCTAGTGCTTAGATGTCTGAGACAGGAAGATTGTAGGTGTGAGGCAAGCCCCAGGAACTTAGTAAGACCCTGTTTCAAAATTTAAAAGTTTTCAAAAGGACTGAAGGTGTATCTTAGAGACAGAATACCCCTGGGTTCAATCCCCAATACCATAAAACAACAACAAAAGAGGATTTAATGAGTTAGATCATTCATGTGATTAATGGATTAATGAGTTAATGGGTTATCTTTCTTTTTGGTACTGTAGATTAAACCCCAGGACATTCTACCTCCAAGCTATATCCCCAGCCCTTTCTATTTTTTATTTGGAAACAGGGTCTCACTAGGTTGCTTGAAGGTCTTGCTAAGTTGCTGAGGTTGGCCTCAAACCTGGGATACTTCTGTCTCAGCCTCTCAAGTATTGGGACTAAAAGCATGTGCCACTGTGCCCAGCTGTTAATAGATTATCTTGAGAGTAGGTCTGCTATAAGTGCCAGTTAGATACTTCTCTCACCACATGATGTCCTGAGTTGCCACCAGATACAGCTCCTCGGCCTTGAATCAGAACTGTGAGCCAAAATGAACCTGCGTGTGTGTGTGTGGGGGGGGAGCATGCACGCTTTGCTGGGAATTGAACCCAGTGCATTCTATTTCTGAGCTATACCCCTAGACCTATTTTATTTTTTTATTTTGAAATAGAGTATCACTAAGTTACTGAGGGCCTCGCTGGGTTGCTGAGGCTGGCCTCAAACATATGATCCTCCTGTCTCAGTCTCCCAAGTACTGGGATTACAGGTATGTGCCACCATGCCTGGATGAACCTCTTTTTTTAACTAACTTACCCAGTCTGTGGTATCATGTTACTAGCAACCAAAATTAGACTAAAAGATGGAGAGGTTAAGGTATTTGCCTGAAGTCACATAGCTAGAAGTGGGAAAGCTCATATTATGCTCCCAGATCTTGGGCTTATAAACCACTTTACCATTGCAATCTTAAAGGAAGTGGGGTTTGAATCAAGTAGCCACCCTATTTACTTGATTGAGTGGGAAGTTTCAGGATGCACGTACATGATATAGTTAAGAATAAGGGGCCATCAGTCTTTTAGATTCTGATATCTAGGAAGCTGAGTCTCCAGTGGGAGAGTGGCTTACTCAAGGTCTCAGAGATAATAATACAGGACTGGGAGCTCTCCAAATCCTCAGTCCTTTGTAATACAGCCTCTCATTCTCAGAAAGTCAGCTTCATTATTCATGCTCCACAATACATCATTACAATTTCTGGGGTCTCAGCTGGCTACAGTGGTACATGCCTGTAATCCCAGTATTTGGGAGGCTGAGGCAGGAGGATCGCAGGTTCAAGACTAGCCTCAGCAACTTAGTGAGACCCTCAGCAACTTATCAAGACCCTGTTTCAAAACAAAAAAGGCTGGGGATTTTAGCTCAGGGGTAGAATGCCCATGCATCCAACCTCCAGTACAAAAAAAAATTTTTTTCCTGGAATCTTATAGAAGTCCTCCTCCATTTATGAAAAGTCAAGGGAAGTCCTACAATGCTTTCCAGAGCCTGAAACACACCATTTCCCAACTGTGTTACTTTTTTTCAATTTCTCAGTTCTCACTGTTCACCAAGAAAAATCAGTGAGTTTCCAGCACTGGCTTGAATGGTTCTAAAGTTGTACATAAATAAGTGTGCATGGGTTTAATGAACACTTATTTATGCAGAATAAATGTGTGAGGTGTTATGAATAATGGCTGTGATTAAAGCAGTACAGCAATTCTGGTAGGATAAGCAGGGCTCCTGGGTTATGATTATCAAGTCCAGTCTCAGAAGCACTACCTCTGTGCATATATACATGCATGCAAGTGCATGTGTCCATTGACATCCCTGCCACACCTTCAGCCTAGTCTTGGGTTGGAAGCACAGGCTGATCTCACAAATGAAAAGAATTGCTTCAGGAAAAGTGCTGGTGTTTAGGCCAGAATTGGCTACTGGTCTGGAAATATAAAACATGCAGGGAAATCTCAGGCCTGGTGGTTAGTTAATCCTGTGTGCTTTGGGGAGATGCATCAGGCTTTGTGGGAGAAGAGTGTAGCTAAGAAAGAGCCTAAAAAAAAAAGAGCCTGAGCATGGGTCAGACAGGAGAAGGCCGGGAGTGGAAGAATTGGAGTTAGTAAGTCCCCCATGTTGACCTGTCTCCTTGTGTCACCCTCTTATCTCTGGGATGAATCTTTCCTACTCATTCCCACTGATCAACACTAACATTTACCCAGGAAACTAGTGTTCTCATCAGATAAACTCAACTAAGACTCCTGTATCCATAGAGAGTTGATGCATAACAGGTTTAAGGAAATTCAAGAATTTTCTGAAATGTTGGGGATATGCATTGTCCTAGAAAGAGTCATCACAGATCTCATTGGATAGTTATTGGGCCCACAATCTTTAAAAAAAAGTGCAAATCATTGGCTTAGAAGTATTAAGGTAAAGGAATACACTCATAACTGTGTCATTTCAGGAACACCATGCTAGGGTGACTGGCAGAGATTTTCCTGGAGTCCTGAATTCATGAATAAAGTCACAGAGAGTTGGTCTGGGAGAGGTAGGCCATCTTGAGATGGACTGAAGGAAACAAGAAGGGTGGCAGCAGAGATGTCAGGGATCTGAAAGAAGGCTGGAGTGAAATCAAAACCAGACATTTGGAAAAAACCTGAATTGAGGATTCCATCTGATCATGCTCAGCAGAGCTCAGCTGAGTGAGAGGGATGGAATCTGAATGGCTGAGAGCAGAGCTGTCTTGAAGATTTGTGTTTAACTGTGATATTTAATATTCTTTTGCAAGGCAAAACAGTAGCAATCAATGCAAAAGTAAGGGAGCAGCTGCTGCTTCCCAAACACTGTCAACAAGACAGAAATGTGTGAGGTGTTATGAATAATGGCTGTGATTAAAGCAGTACAGCAATTCTGGTAGGATAAGCAGGGCTCCCGGGTTATGATTATGAAGTTCAGTCTCAGAAGCACTACCTCTGTGCATATATACATGCATGCAAGTGCATGTCGATGGACACCTGTGTGCATGTATGCTTATGTATACAAATGTAGAGAGCTGGGAGAAAAGAAGGACAGAATCTGGAGAAGGAATCATGGCAAAGAAGGGAGAAGGTGAGATAGAGAGATGCAATGGTGGGAAATGATAAGACAAGAGGAAAAGGGAGATGATGGAGACGATAGAAAAGTGAAAGGGTTAACTTTTTATTCTATGGATCAACAGTCAGCAACCTACTTTACCCATATAAATAAAGTAGGTTACATACACTCACACAAAAACACATTTTTTTTTTTTTGCGGTACTGGGGATTGAACTCAGGGGCATTCTACCTCTGAGCTATACCCCAAGCCCTATTTTTTATTCTTTATTTTGAAACCGAGTCTCACTAAGTTGCAGAGTGCCTCACTACGTAGCTGAGGCTGGCCGTGAACCCGGATCCTCCGGTCTCTGCCTCCCGAATGCTGGGATTACAAGCGTGCGCCACCACGCCCGGCTCAAAAACACATTTTTAATCACTTTCACTGAATACTATTTTCTGCAATAATTCTCTTTTTCATTTTCATTATTTACTGCTTCATCCACTGAAGTGCAAGTTCCATGAAGTCAATGACCACAATTATTTCATTTACAACTTGCATCAGTCAGTTTAGGCTAGATTATGCTGCAGTAACAAATGATCTTCCACAACAAAGATTTATTTCTTGTTCATGTTCCATGTTGGCTATGGGTTGATTATGGCTCTGGTCTATATGTTTATTCTGGGACTTAGGTTCCCAGTGTAAAACAGTATCTGGGATATTGATAGTCTCATGGCACTGAGAAGACAGACCACAGCATTATGACTCTATGATTTTTAAAGAAACTGCCTGGAAGTGACATAGTCACATTTCATTGGCCAAAACAAGTCATATGACCACTCTTAAATTTATTAGAGTGGGAGCCGGACGTGGTGGTGCACGCTTGTAATTCCAGCATTCGGGAGGCTGAGACCGGAGGATCCAGGTTCACAGCCAGCCTCAGCTACCTAGTGATGCACTCCGCAACTTAGTGAGACTCGGTTTCAAAATAAAGAATAAAAAATAGGGCTGGGGGTATAGCTTGGAGGTAGAATGCCCCTGAGTTCAATCCCCAGTACCGCAAAAAAAAAAAAAAATTATTAGAATGGGGATATATAATGTTCCCTCAGGGGTGGATGATGAAAAATTTAAGTAGTAATAAAATCTGCTACATCACTGCATTCTTAGCATCTAGCACAGATCATCCTATCAATGGAGCCTGAGGCACTTGGCTGTTAGGAAGCTTTGTTCTAATGTGTGCTGTGAGACTGCCCATAAGAACTTTTTCCTGGCTCATCTTATGTGATATAGAAAATTGGTATTTTCCCAATCTTACATAATGTGTAAACAAAAGCATCTTTAGACAAATTTGTTCTTTTGATTGCTGTTTAAGCACAGAATCCAAGTTAAAACCACACACTTCTTATACAAAGGCAGCTTCGAGAAAAGTCCCCTAACCTCCCTCCTATACAAATTGCTTTTGTTAAGCTCTGTAACCATCAAAACCTGAAAACCACCATTAAGTGGAGAAGAGCAGGGCTGGGTTAGCCTCGGCAAGGGGATTTGGAGATTTTCCAAATAATTCAGGAAGGCAGAGATTTTATTATTCTTTCCAAATTTACAATTCAGGACAACGTGGAAGAAACACTGAATTATGTGGCATCAAAGAGGCAGGTCAATCTCATCATACCCAAAGCAGAATTTCTGATAACCCCCAACCCCCAAGCCTGATTCTCTTTCAGTCTTTTCCATTTCATTAAATGGCAGCTCCTTCCAGTTGCCCAAGCCAAAAATTTTCATGCTGTCCTTGAATGTTCCCTTCGCCTGTCTCTGTTTCTGTTTCTCTCTCTTTTTTATGCTGTATCCAATCTATCAGCAAATCCTGGCAGCTCTGCCTTCAAAATATATCCAGACTTTAATGATTTTTAATCATCTCCATTGCTATCACTTTGGTCTAAAACACCATCATGTCATGGTTGGATTACTGCAGGTTCTGTTCTAGCTGTCATCTATTGCGTTGATAATATTGCCAAATAACCCCAAAATGTCAATTGCTTACAACAAATGTGTCTTTTGCTTGCTCATGGTCTGGGGTCAACTGGGATGGTTCTGCTTCAAGCTGAGAGTCAGGTTTGTATCTCTTCAGTCTGTGACTACCAGCTGGCTGGGCCAAGTTCTCCTGGCAGATGGCAGGTGCACAAGTGGCCACACTAAATCATACAAACACATTAAAATATTTGCTAGAATTTATCCACAGGCATTCCATTGGACACAGCCATGCTAAGCATCAATATGGTGGCAAAATATATTATTCATGCTCTAGAAGGAATTGCTGCAAAGTTACATGGCAAAGGGATGCATATAATATTCTATGACAGGAAGAGAGTGAAAAATTGAGAACAATAACACAATCTACCACGCTCCTGAACTGTTCTCCTTGCTTTCGTCCTTTTCTTCCTCGAGTCTATTCTCAGCACAGCTCCTTTTCTCACTTTTTCCAGGTCTTTGCTCAGGTGTCAATTTCTCAGGGAGGCCTTCCTTATGTGTACTACTTAAAATGGTAACCCCCCAACCAGTCTAGTTCCGCAAACCTCCTTTCTTGTTTTATTTATCTCCATAGCACTGATCACCTAAGGTACTGTGTATTTTTCCTATTTAGTTGTCTGCTTCATTTTAATAGAATATAAGCTTCTGGAGAGCAGGTATTTTGATCTGATTTATTCACTGCTGTATCTGAGTGCTTAGAACATCACATGATACATAGTATCCCACAATAAATATTGAATGAATGAATGAGTGAATGAGTTTTTGGTGTCAGAAACAGAGAGCGGAATGTGTGAGGTGGGAAGAGGCTGAGTATGGCAGTAGAGTATGCTCCTGTATGCCAAAGTTCCTGCCATTTATTAGTGGAGGAAAGGAGATAACAAAAGCATCCTTGGAGGAGGGGAGATGATGAAGCATCTCTTTTAATGGCCAATTAGGATCTACAGGCAATGAGGTGACATGAGAATTCAGGATCAAAGGTCAGCTATACCTCTTTCCCATCTGCCCCCACTCACCTGCAAAGAGGCAGAGCCAGGGCTGCCATTCAGGTTTCTTGAAGTTTCTCTTGTCTACTCTCCTCCCTGGCACCACACAGCAGCAATCTCCAATGACTGAAAGCAACAGGATCTGCCAAGCTGGCTGGTCTTCCTTGTGTGAGTCCCAGTGGGTTACTGTCTTAGGAGAAAACCCTGATTGAGGAGCCACCCTGGTTCCTGTCTCATGAGACAGAAGCAATTCCATGTGACCAGCACAGGGTCTTCTAAATGATTGGGGTTTGAAAGATCTGGTTGAGCTACCAGAGGGGACATTGAAACACTTAGGAGAGCCAGGCATGGTGGCGCACGCTTGTAATCCCAGCATTTGGGAGGCTGAGACTGGAGGATCCGGGTTCTCGGCCAGCCTCAGCTACCTAGTGAGGCACTCCGCAAAGTAGTGAGACTCTATCTCAAAATAAGGAATAAAAAATAGGGCTGGGGGTGTAGCTCAGAGGTAGAATCCCCCTGGGTTCAATTCCCAGTACCGCAAAAAAAAAGAAAGAAAGAAAGAAAGAAACACTTAGGAGGACCCAGCCTGAGAATGGATTTCAACACTAATTAAGCATCCTTTTTATTTTTGTACTGGGGATTGTACCCAGGGGCATTCTACCTCTGAGCTACACTCCTAGCCCTATTTATTTATTTATTTATTTATTTATTTATTTATTTATTTATTTCAAAAGAGGGCCTTGCTAAGTTGCTGAGGCTGGTCTAGAACCTGTGATCCTCCTGTCTCAGCCTCCTAAGTACTGGAATCACAGGCATGCACCACTGTGCCTGGCTTCAATATTTGTTAAGCATTTTGAAATGAGGCCAATGGTTTCAGCTTAATGACCAAAATAGCCACAAGTTTTGGCTTTTTAAATCCTAGCCCGGCATGGTGGTGTACGCTTGTAATCCCAGCATTTGGGAGGCTGAGACTGGAGGATCCGGGTTTGCGGCCAGCCTCAGCTACTTAGTGAGGCCCTCCGCAACTTAGTGAGACCCTGTTTCAAAATAAAGAATAAAAAATAGGGCTGGGGTAGCTGGGCGTGGTGGCGCACGCTTGTAATCCCAGCATTCGGGAGGCTGAGACCAGAGGATCTGGGTTCGCGGCCAGCCTCAGCTACCTAGTGAGGCACTCCGCAACTTAGTGAGACCCGGTTTCAAAATAAAGAATAAAAAATAGGGCTGGGGGTTTAGCTCACAGGTAGAATGGCCCTGAGTTCAATCCCCAGTACCGCAAAAAAAAAAAAAAAAAGAATCCTTGTGTTAGTATGTATATCTATATATGTGTATATATGAATGTGTATTAATATGCATGCACACACACATCAACCAACATATGGGGTAATATCTTAGCATATAATTTAGTAGGTATGTATATTCTATATATTACTACTATGGTAGTCTTCAAGGATGACCTATGTTAATTACTTCTTTCAGTGTATATGCATACATGCCACTTGATTCATCAAAGAGTTGTGTTAGAGTTTGGATATAGAATGTCCCCCCGGAAAAGCTCCTGTATTGGCAATGAAAAAATGTTCAGAGTTGAACTAATTAAATCAGGGATCTAATCTCATCAGTGGATAAATTGATTGGTGGATAGATAATTTTTTTTAATTTTACTTTTTAAATTGGTGCATTGTAATCATACATCTTTGTTAGGTACAAGCTGATAAAGGCATACATGCACACATTTCTCATTTAACCCTTCCCCAATTCCCGCCCCACTCCCTCACCCTCCTTCCTTCTCAGGTTCAGTTTAGTGATTGACTTTGATATATTTGTGAAAGTACATCATGTGCATTAGGGTGTTCCCCCTCCCCCATCACCTTCTGTTAAGTTAACTTCTTTGTTCATCTAAGGTTTGGTGGATAGATCATTTGAATGGACTTATTGGGTGCTAACTGTAGGCAGGTAGAATGTGGCTGGAAAAAGTAGGTCACTGGGATGTAGTCTTGGGGACTATATCTCTCCTTGGTTCCTTCTTTACTCCCTCTCTATATCCCAGCTGCCATGAGCTAGGTAGTTTTCTTCCACCATGCCCTGACACCATGATGTTTCTGCCTTAGATCCAGCTGACCATGGACTGAACCTCTGAAACTGTAAGTCCAAATAAACCTTTCCTTCTCTAATTTGTTCTTATCAGGTATTTTGGCCACAACAACGAAAAGACTGATTCAAACATGTTGAGTCTATTTTCCTTTTTGTATATGTGTATGATACTGGGGATTGATCCCAGGGGCACTCTACCACTGACCTGTACCCCCAGCTACTTTTTTATTTTGAAACAGGGTCTCACTAAGTTGCTGAGGCTGGCTTCAAATCTGCAATCCTCCTGTCTGAGCTTCTCAAGTACTGGGATTACAGGCATGTGCCACAGCACCCAGCTTTGGGTTTATTTTTTTCTCTTCTTGAATCTGGTTTAGTCTCACATCTTACTTTAACTAGTAGAATGTGGTAATGTTGTGCCCAGCTCCAGGCCTCAAACTTCCCTCTTTTTTTCAGGGATAGCCTACTACCATGTAAGAAACCTGACTACTCTGAACCTGCCATGCTGTGAGGAAGCCCAAGCTAGCCATACAGAAAGCCTATGTGGAGAGAATCTAAGAACTTAATGGACAGTGAGAACTGAGGCCCCAGACAGAGGCCTCAGTCAAGCCATCCTGCAGCTGAGGCTCCAGGCATCATGGTGCAGAGAAAAGCCATTGATGCTGTGTTGGGATTTCCAGTTCACAGAATCATGAACAAGTAAAATTGTTGTGGCTTCAAGTAATTAAGTTTTGGAGTAGTTCTGTACCAATAGAAAACTGCAAAAATAGCAACAACAGAAAGTGGGCAGTGAGAATCAGTTCAGTGTAGCATCAAGGCTGTGGACTCTGCATAAAGTTCTGTTCAGGTACCAGCTGTGTAATCTTAAGCATGTCACTGGATTTCTCTGTACTTAAGTTTCCTTGTCTTTAAAACAAGGTTAGCACATCTCAGATCTGAGCAGTGATGACTGAGTTCCTGCTTGTAAAGCCCTTTGAACTCTGCATGGCACTTACCAAGTGTTATGTAAGTGTTAGTTATCATTGTGATAATTATGATGTGTAATTTCCATTATGGGTCAATCACATTCACATTTGTTCTCTTCTATCCCTGGAACCCCTGAGGAACACCACCACCAAAAATACTCATGTAGGAAAAAATAAAATTATGACCTCCCCAGATACTAACCTTTGCATATGGTGTGTACTCAGAATTTTTGGATTTAATTAAAGGCCCCTGATCACTTATGGCTTGCATAAGAAAGAAAGAGACAATTGCTCCCCATCCTCCATTTAATTTTCCTCTGAATTTTCATCTTGCGTAGGTAAATGTTCAAGTTTGCATTCCTCAAGCATACATCTGCAGGCTGTCATGAGAGTAGAGTAAAAAGACAGCTTGGAAACTCACTGGGAGGCAGGGGAGGCCAACTTAGAGCAAGGAAAAACCCACAGATAATCCACAAAGTGGATAATTCACAGGAGGAATCAAGGACTGACTTTGGTAAATTGCTATTTCCCCAGCACTCCCAGTGCTCTGTAAAGTTCATGTGGCCTTTCCAGGCTCCTACCACTGCTAGAGGGGAATAGCACAGGCCCTGGGAGGTTTGGCTGCAATATGAAATAAAGTAGATAATAAGTATTTCCACTCTTCTTGTCACTTGCATGGAAACTCGGGCTGCCAAAGTGGAGGGGAGGTGGGTGTTGAGTGTTCGTTTGACTAATCAGTATATCAGTGTGATGCAGGTGGTGCCCAGGTAGTAGGAGGCAATTGAAGGAAAGAGCTGGGCCTCTGAACAATGTGGTGCAAATGGAAGTTGCAGGGTTCTTGGAGAGGCCCAGGGGACATGGCTCCAGTCAGAAGGAGGTGGAAGGGTCAAAGTGAAAGTTGAAGGCGGGCAAAGTCCTTCCCCTGACTCTTCTGATCTCTCCCTCTGCCTGCATCCACTTGGCTCATTTTCCCCACTGCCTCCCTCTTCCCATGCCAAGTCTCCTGCACCATCTGCACACGTCTCCACTGGCTGGTGCTCCTCAAACACCACTGGACCTCTCTCTGTGTACTCAAAGCTGCCATCTATTTGGAGAGCTGAACCCATTCAAATCAAAACTCCTAAATCAAGCCCAGGGGAGAGACATAAGAGCTACTGTTGCTGGGCATGGTGCTGCAGGTTTGTAATCCCAGTACTTTAGAGGCTGGGAAAGGAGGATCATAGGTTCAAGGCCAGCCTAGCCAGGCGTGGTGGCACATGTTTGTAATCCCAGTACTTGGGAGGCTGAGACAGGAGGATTGCAGGTTTGCAACCAACCTCAGCAATTTAGTGAGGCTCTCTGCAACTTATTAAGACTCTGGTTCAAAATAAAGAATAAAATAGGACTAGGGGTAGAATGTCCCTGGGTTCAGTCCCTAGTACCACAAAAACAAAAGAAAACAAAAAACAGGGCTGGGGGTATGTCTCAGTAGTAGAATGCTCTGGGTTTAATATCTAGTATAAAAACAAACAAACAAACAAATATTAATTAATTAATTAAGGAAAGAAAAGAAGCTGCCACTGAGTGAGGTGTGTGAAAGTTGGAGGCAGAGGAATCATGAAGCTTCTAGAATCCAATCGTGCCTGGAGAAGCAGGAAGGAAAGGTGGGTGAGCAGCTGTCTGGCTGCTGGAGGAGCAACCTCAGTTACCCCCAGGGGTTACTTTGGAACACTTAGGGCCCAGGGTGCTCGGGAGGGTCTGTAGCTAATAAATGCCAGGATCATGGGGTGAGAAATGGTGAAGAGTCAGTGTGGACTGTGATGAGAATGGAAAAAAACCCAAAAAGTCCTATCCCCAGGGAGCTACCAATTGCTGTGTCACTTGGCTGTGTATTCCAACAGGGCTGCTGCTGGCCGGGCACATGATGTTGCAGGGAGCAAAAATAGCCTCTGGTAACTGCAAGAGGATCTGTTTATAGAGTTCCGGCCCTCACACCACCTGTGAGTTACATCCAACCAAGCAATCCTCTCGAAAGAACAATTTGCTCTTTTCCTGAAGGGCTCACTGGCCGGAAAATGATGGTTTTCTGTATTCTCTCCTTTGCAGCGATGCCTTCCATTTCTCCCTATCCACAGGACCCTCTTGCTACCTACCAGGCCCCACCCTTTGTGGGTGTGTCCCCAGGCTCTAAGCACATCTCCATCTATGCCCTCCCATCAGCAAAGCTTACTTGTTCTGTGCTCCAGTCTCTCTCCTTTTCTTTTGCTATAGAGACCACCCAAATAATGTGAGCCCGTTTCAACAATCCTAATCCCTTTCAAATGCTGCTCCCACAGATCCTCCTGTTTCTGGGAACTAGCATAACAAGATAACATGTTGCTCCTGCTAGGTAATATGTTTTCAATTCTAAAGCAGAAGACTAAGTTCTTTAGCTTAAGAAGAAAGTGAGAGTAGCTGGGAATAGTGGCATATACCTGTCATCCCAATATTTGGGAAGATGAGACAGGAGGATCACAGGTTTGAAGCCAGGCTCAGCAAATTAGTGAGGCCCTTAGCAATTTATGGGAGATCCTGTTTCAAAAGAAAAATAAATAAATAAAAGAAGGGTGTGGTGGTGCATGCCTGTAATCCCAGTACTTGGGAGGCTGACACAGGAGGATCACAGGTTCAGCTACTTAATGACACACAGGAGGATCATAGCCTCAGCAACTTAATGAGACTCTCAGCAACTTAGTGAGACCCTGTTTCCAAATAAAAAATAAAATAGGGCTGGGAGTATAGCTCAGAGGTAGAATACTCCTGGGTTCCATCCCCAGAACCACGGAAAATTTATAATAAAATTAAAATTAAAATAGGGCTGGGTGTAGAGAATGCCCCTGGGTTCAATCCCTAGTACAAGAACAAAGAGGAGGAAGAGGTGGAGGAGGAAGTGATTGTGTGAATTTCTGGCAGGCAGGCCATGAGGAAGTATTTTTGAGGCAAGGGGACTTTCTGTTGGCAGCTTGTCCCGTCAATCTGTGCCTGCAGCTACCAATCCTGCCATATGTCTAAAACTGGTCTTGTGCTCTTAGAGTAGAGATTGGAGACCCAAACACAGACTTGATGACCAGCCAAACAGGTAGGCAAGTAAAATTAATCTCGTGGGTGGGGTAGGCTGGTGCCCATGGCAAACTGGAGAGTGCATGTCCATCTGAAATATGAAATGGCAGTGTAAGGGGAAATAATAAGCTACAGTGAAGAGCTTGCCTCAATGCTGGACTGATAAGAGGAAGGAATGGGACACAGGTGAATCATGGAGTAAGGTATGCTCTGTTCCAACAGGGCAGCTGCCACTCAGCTCCAGCCCTGTGTGTGATATGGCAGGCCTAGAGTTGTCTGAGCTTCCAACTTTTGAAGAGATCAACATTTTTAAATTCCACATATGAGTAAGATCATGCTGTAACTTGCCTGTCCCTAGCTTATTTAACTTAACATAATGTCCTCCAGCTGGGCATGGTAGCACATACCTGTAATCCCAGTACTTGGGAGACTGAGACAGAAGGATAGCAGGTTTATGGCTAGCCTCAGCAACTTAGTGAGATCCTGTTTCAAAATTAAAAAAATAAGGCTGGGAGTGTAGCTCAGAGGTAGAATGCCTCTGGGTTCAATTCCCAACACCAAAAATAAGTAAATACATAAATTAATTAATTAAAGTCTATCATATATATGTATGCAAATAAGTCTCCTCAAGTTATCCATGAACACAAACAATACCTATGGACCAAAACTTCTTTCCTTTTCCCCATTTATTTCCTTTCTTCTTTTTGTCCTTTTCATTTTTAAGCAATTATTTACTGAATGCCTTTGTGTGCCTGGTACTCTGCTAGTTCCTGAGTATAAAGCAGTGAGCAATATACCTACCACTCCAGATCCTCTGGAGCTAATGAAAGGTTGGCCAGATACAGAGAAGGGAATTCATGAAATTTGACCTGTGGAATGTACTAGAGCCTACAGAAGCTTCTTAGTGCATACCTGTGGAGATTTCACCACATTCTGAGATCATAGCACAATATTAAGCTATGTAAGAAAAAGCACATAGACATGGAATCAAACAAGCTTCCATTTGAATCCTGGCTCTTTCATTGCTACATGTGTGATCTTAGCCAAGTTACTTATATGTCTTCATGCTTTTGTTTCCTCGTCTGTATAAAACAGGGATAATAATAGTACCTACTTGATAGAGTCATGTGTTACCAGAGGAATTGGTGCATAGTCCTCAGAAACACTAGATTTCTTCCTTTCGTCCCTCTCATATAAAAGTTATCCCAGTAGCCCTCCATTCAGGATATGTACATCTGTTGTGGTTTGGAATTAAAATGTCCCCCAAAGCTCCAGTGTTGAATGGTACAGCCAGGTTCAATGGCAGGGCATGGCTGGAGGCAGGTCCCTGAAGGCATGGCCTTGGGGACCTATCTGTCCCTAGCCCCTTCCCCCACCTGTCTGTATGCTTCCTCTTGCCATATCCTGAAGCCTTGCCACTGCAGTTCCTGCCTAGGAAGTGGCTGAATGGGGACTAAACTCTATAACCTCTGAATTGTGAGCTAAATAAATCTTTCTTCCCCTAAGTTGTGCTTGTCAGGTATTTTTGTCAGAGTGGTAAGAAAGCTGATTGAAACAACTTCTGAGCTAATTTTTACTGGTAGAGATGGGTAATGCTAATCCATTCATTGTTCTTAATTTTCCTTTGCAGACCTTTATGCTGGCTTGTATTCAGAGCAAGCTTAAGAATCTTGGCCAATGGTGCACTGCATCCAACTTGTACCAGCTCACAAGAGCTGCATCTCTTTCCAAATCTGTGTTCAGAGACATCCTATTGATAGCTTGAAGTTGGCCGTGGTGGGAATATTTATATGGCAGAAATGGCAAATATTACAAATCATATATTTTACCCTCTGAAGAACTGGTTGATAAAACCTCACTAGGTCATCTGGTCCATTCAGGGCTAGGAATAGGGTTCACCAGGAGGCACCTGGGCTGCCAAATGTAAAGAGAGACCCTCTCTAAAGGTCATGCAAAAGCAAGCTCTGAATACTATCCTGCCAGCTCACCTCATTCTAGTCCCTGCCCTGCTCTTCCCTGTGAGTATGCATTCAATCAATATTTATTGATCATTTACTATTTGTTGGGTTCTTGTCTAGAAACATACAAAAATCCCTGGCTTTACAGAGTTTACATTTTAATGGGGAGAGACATGAAAACTAATTAAATATATGTTAGAGAGTATGAAGTGCTAAGGCCAAAAAACAAAGCAGGGAAAGGAATATAGGAAATATTTTCAAGTAATGGAGTTAGGGAAAGTCTCACTCAACAGTGACCTTTGATTAAAGACTTAAGTGGGTAAACAAATTAACACTAATGGTTTCCTCGAATAGTGTGAGGGCTCTCTAAGCAAAGAGAATCCCCAGGCTTCCGTCCTAGATTCACATATTGATCCATTTATACATTCATCCAGAACCTATTGATTGAGTGCCTAATGTCAGGCATTGTCTTTGCTGAGGATAAAATGCTAATACTTACAGCATGCTTTTCATGCACTAAGCATTCTACATGCATTCACTCAGTTACTCATACAACAATCCCAGGAAGGCAGTTCCCTAATGATTTCCATTTTACAGATAAGGAAATTGATGAATACTCCAGCTGGAGGCACTGGATGTCTGTTCTTGGTCTCCTTGGTCTTCACTTCAGGAGTCTTATTTCCATTCTTTTTTTTCCTCATGGTCCAATGAGGAATATAGATGCAGAAACAATTATAATATATCTGATAGAAGGAAGAACCCAAGGACCTTACTTCAGCCTCAGGGGTTTGGGGTGATAGCCAAAAATTTTTTCTCAGAAGAAGCCATTGTTTTGCAATGGGGATGATTAAAAGAAGCCGTTTATTATCAAGTTCACTGTAAGTCTATCCTGATGGATTCCATTCATTTGTCTTACAGTACTCTTTTTTAGAGAACCCTCAGAAGATATTTCTCTCAAATCTTAAGAAAAGAAAAATCCAGTCAGGCACAGTGGTGCATGCCTGTAATCCTAGTACTCGGGAGGCTGAGACAGGAGGATCACAGCAACTTAGCAAGACCCGGTTTCAACATTTTAAAAGAGGGGGAGGTCTGGGATTGTATCTTGGAGGTAGAATGCCCTTGGGTTCAATCCCCCCAAAATCCTGAGCTCCACGTAAAAAAGAAGGGAGGGGTATTTTTAATCTTATGGACATTGTAAGTACTGAAATCAATCAGGTTTCTATCCTTGCCATAGCTGCTTGAAAATTTAGAAATAAATTTGTGAGCCGGGTGTGGTGGTGCACGCTTGTAATCCCAGCATTTGGGAGGCTGAGACCAGAGGATCCGGGTTCGCGGCCAGCCTCAGCTACCTAGTGAGACACTCTGCAACTTAGTGAAACTCAGTTTCAAAATAAAAGAATAAAAAATAGGGCTGGGGGTATAGCTCAGAGGTAGAATGTCCCTGAGTTCAATCCCCAGTACCGCAAAAAAAAAAAAAAAAAAAAAAAAAAAAAAAAAAAAAAAAAAAAAAAAAAAAAAAAAAAAAAAAAAAAAAAAAAAAAAAAAAAAAAAAAAAAAAAAAAAAAGAAAGAAAGAAATTTGTGGTCTCCCTTTCTAGGAATGGAAGAAACATTTGGCAGGGATTTTTCTAGGTGAATTTCTCCATGGGTTTTTGTTCCTTTTCTTCATTCTGATTTTCTTTTTCGACATCTTGGGTAAGGGAGGACTAATACAATTATGAGACAGTAGCACATGAAGTGAGTCTTAAAGGAACCATTTATCAGTTGGAAAGAGACAAAAAGGACAGTTCAGGCAGCATGCTCGAGGATTGGAGGTATGAAAAATGATTGTATGTACCAGGGAAAATAAGCTGGGCAAGAGAGTGGTTCTAGGAAGAACCTGTGGTTTCAGACAGCGTGGGGTCTGTGTCTCAATTCCACAACTTACAAGTTTGATGAGTTCTTTAGTGTATCTTAGCCTTTTTTTTCTTTTCTCTAAAGTGTGAATAATAGTTCCTCTATCTCGTAGAATTATTATGAGGATTAGAGTAATTTATTCATCCAGAAATATTTACTCCATATGCCAGGCACTCTGCTAGATTCTAGGAAGAGATGGCAAAGATCTTCCCCCCAAAATATGAAGGAGACAGCTATCCTGTAAGGCTCTGTGGTGTGTGCAATGTGTAGTCATAGCCAGCCTTTCTTCCTTCCTTCCTTCCTTCCTTCCTTCCTTCCTTCCTTCCTTCCTTCCTTCCTTCCTTCCTTCCTGGTACTAGATTCCCAGAGGAATTCTACTTCTGAGCTTTACCTCCAGCCCTTATTAATTTTTTAAAATTTATGTTGAAATAGGGCCTTGCTAAATTGCTGAGGGTGGCCTCAGACTTGTGATTCTCCTATTTCAGCTTCCCAAGTACTGGGATTACAGGCATGTACAACCACACCTAGTTGGAGTCATACATTTTTGAGAGAGGGGATGGGAGAGGAATGAATGGATGATAATGTTTGTTGAGAGGAGGATGGAGATAACTTTTTTTTAGTTTGAAAAATAATGTGAGACCTTAAATTATTATGTCAATAAGATAGGCTAACTGAACAGTAGTTCTTATTGTTTTACATGAGCCACACTTTCTTTCTTTTTTTTTTTGCGGTACTGGGGATTGAACTCAGTGGCTTCTACCTCCGAGCTATACCCCCAGCCCTATTTTTTATTCTTTATTTTGAAACAAGGTCTCAAAATAAGTTGCAGAGTGCTTCACTAGGTAGCTGAGGCTGGCTGCAAACCCGGATCCTCCTGTCTCAGCCTCCCAAATGCTGGGATTATAAGCATGTGCCGTGCCACCACGCCTGGCAAGCCACACTTTCTTTTCTTTTTTTTTTTTTGCGGTACTGGGGATTGAACTCAGGGGCATTCTACCTCCAAGCTACACCCCCAGCCCTATTTTTTATTCTTTATTTTGAAACCGAGTCTCACTAAGTTGCAGAATGCCTCACTAGGTAGCTGAGGCTGGCCACGAACCCGGATCCTCCGGTCTCAGCCTCCCGAATGCTGGGATTACAAGCGTGCGCCACCACGCCCAGCTGCAAGCCACACTTTTCTAATGTGCCTTTGTGAAAGACCTACAAGCAACTATCTGAAGTTGACTTCCCATTGAAACAGCTTTACAGCAATTCCTGAGGCATTAACCTTTTAACAGGTTAGAAACTAGAGCTCAGGCTGGGCATGGTGGCACACACCTGTAATTCCAGTACTTGGGAAGCTGAGACAAGAAGATAGCAGGTTTGAGGCCAGCCTTAGCAACTTAGTGAGGTCCTCCACAACTTAGCAAGACCCTGTTTCAACATTAAAAAAAAATTGGGCTGGGGATGTAGCTCAGAGGCAGAATGCCTATGGATTTAATCCCCAGTATGTAACACACACACACACACACACACACACACACACACACACACACACACACGAGCTCCTACCCAAAGAGTCTTCTCACCATTCTGTCAGTTCTGCTTACATGCAAATACCACCCACCACCAGACACTCCGATGCCACAAAACAAACTGAAGAAGGAGCTATAGACAGGGACATTTGGCCTGACTGTCTATACGAGAAGCCATTGAGGATAGAAACTAATGAATCCAAGCTTGACAGGTCTCTTTCCAAAAAAAAAATCATTATTAAAAATGTCACCATTTCTCAAAGCCGCTCAGCCTGGCTCTTGATTCATGGCACATAAGCTCAGAGTTGCAGTCCTGTCACCTCATTGCCACACAAAACATTAATCTTCTGAGCTTTTCCACCCACTCTGACAGCACAGGGTAATCAGATAGAATTACAGTGCTGAGACCTTCATGATCACGGGATTTGCACCACATAAACTGCTCAGGCTTCAGTGTCAGTGACTGTAGCTTTTTCTTTTTACAAAGGCTGGAGGCACCTTTCTAAATGTTCACCTTATGAATATTTCTTCATAAAGCTTTGATCCTCCAGTGGCAAAAGAAATGTATTTGTACCATCCATTGCAGATACTGGGTCACAAGGGCCTGACATTAGCCCTGTGTATAGGGTCCAGCCCGGCAGTGCTATCTTATGCATGTATGGGCAGCGGTGCAAAAGGAATGAGAGCAGAGGCTGTGCTTAGGAAATGCAAGGCCCACATGAAGGCAGAATAGGAGTATGATTGTAGGACTGAAGCGACGCTGTCCCCTCTCCCTGACTGTGAATACTGCTGCTGCTGAAATGTCACCATTTGTGTTTGATTTCTTTGGCCTCAGGTTCCATTCTTTGTATGAAAGCAAACGTTCTTGGGAGAAGCACATTAATATGTTCCAGGGAATAAGTTTGTCATTTCAAATATATAACTAGCTAAAAGCAGGGTTGTTTTCCCATAATTCAATGTTTTCCAATAAGTGGTACATTAACTTGATTCAAAATTCAAAACAATTTAAAAGGGACCTATTAAGAAGTTTTTTTCCCACCCCATCTTAATTTACCTCATTCTTTGTCCACTCCTCTTGCTTTTAATAGATAATTAATTTTATTAGCCTCTTGTGTAAACTTTCTCTATTTGTGCAAATGTGTGCTTTTTTTTTTATTTTCCTCTTTGCTTCCAGATAAGTACCATACTGTATGTCCTGTTCTGTAATTTTCTTTCTTCAATGTAGCAACATAGCATGATGATATTTCACTATCAGTACCTAGATAGTTTCCTCAATCACTTTTTTTTTTCAGTACTGGGAGTTGAACTCAGGGGCATTCTACCTCCGAGCTATACCCCCAGCCCTATTTTTTATTCTTTATTTTGAAACCGAGTCTCACTAAGTTGCGGAGTGTCTCACTAGGTAGCTGAGGCTGGCCGGGAACCCGGATCCTCTGGTCTCAGCCTCCCGAATGCTGGGATTACAAGTGTGCGCCACCACGCCCGGCTCTCAATCACTTTTTACAACAACTGCATGATATATTGTACCAATGTACCATACTGCAATATAAATAAATAAAATAAAAAGGCAGTTTGAATTTCATTTTTTATGGATATTCTGTTCCTGTTCTTTGCTCATGTTTCCATCACATTTATAATTTGATTAATTTCATTTCCCAATACCTTCCCCCACCTTCCCTTCTCATTCCTCCTGAACCCCTTCCTCTACTATAATTGTTTGTTTTACTTTCCAGGTGTCCTCCCCCTCCCCGTTTCTTCACTCTAGCTTCTACATATTCGAGAAGACATGTGATACTTTTCTTTGGGTCTGACTTATTTCAAAATTATGATCTTTAGTGTCATCCGTTGTTTTACAAATAACATAATTGCATTGTGGATCATTTCCTTCTTGGTTTTTAGAAGCTATTTGCAAGATGAATCCTTTATAAAGGACATGTTATTAAGAGAGAGGGAGGACAGGATGACTAATACTAGAATATCAGGTACTGCTTAGAGAGGGGAGCTTTGGTGACCTAGGTGGAAGGAAATGCAAGGTGATTTGTGTTCATTTGTTTCTTCACTAAATCTTCTGTAACATGCAAACACATTACTTACTGAGCTCTTGCTGTGTACCAGGCACTGTGTTAGACATTTCGTATATATCAATGAACAAAGAAGACAAAGATTTCTGTTCTCCCTCAAGTTTACATTTACTCATCCATTGGCTCATTCATTCTCTAAACCCTTAAGCAGCACTGGGATTGAGTAGGTCAGTAAGACATAGGGTTTCCTTCAAGGTTCCGTTTGGCTGAACGAGGAATATGGCTAGGTAAATGTTTTAAGTATAGTGTGCACAGAGTGCTAATGGAGTTGTGGGAGGTAGCATATAACTCAGGCCAGAGGTAATATAAGAACCCAACTTTGAGGGAGAGTAGCCGGCTGGCAGGTTGAGAACATGGCAAAGGATAGCTTGAGAAGCAGGAAGAGCTGGGAAACATGAAAGCTCATGTCACTTTTTGGGAATGAAGGATAGTTCCTTACTGCTGTCATGGGGAGAAACGAAGGTAAGAGTGAGTGGACAGAGAAATAGTTTTCAAGGCTGGAGGTGTGGCTCCGTGGTACAGTGCTTGTTCAACATGTCTGTGGCCCTGGAATCCATCCCCAGCACGAGAGGGGGGCGGGGAGAGAGAGAGAGAGAGAGAGCGAGCGAGCAGATTGTAATCCTTAATGTAGTGTAGTGTCTGGTACCTCTTTGGTGCTCATTAAATAATTATTGATTGATTGAATGAATGGATGGATGAATGAATGAAAAGACAAATGGAGTTTGAGGTAATAAAGTGGCATATGAATCATCATTTTGCTGTTGAACAAATTTCTCCCAAACTTGGCAGCTTTAAACAAACATTTATTTTGTCACATAGTGTTTAAGGGTCAAGAATTTGGGAGTGGCTTATCTGGGCTTCGTGCTCCCATTATGTGTGTGTGTGTGTATGTGTGTGTGTGTGTGTACTGGTGGTTGAATCCAGGGTCATTTTATCTCCGAGCTACACCTCAGCCCTTTTTATTTTTTGTTTTGAAACGGGGTCTTGCTAGGTTGCTGAGAGTGTCACTAAGTTGCTGAGGCTGGTTTTCAACCTGCAATCCTCCTGTCTCAGTCTCCCTAGTACTGGGATTACAGGTGTGTGCCACCAAGCTAGGTTCCTATATATCTTAAAGGAATGCCTGATACATGTTAAGTAGTATGTATATACAAGCAATAATTATTACCTAAAACTTCCTTAGATTTTAAGCAGAGCAGGGACCTGATTATTTTTCCATTTCAGAAAACTCCTTCCAGCAGACTGGAAGTGGAAAAGGATGATATTGACCTGGACCAGAGTGGTAAAAGTTAGAAAAGAAACAAATGAATGCATACAAGGTCTATTCTAGAAGTATTTATACATCAATCATTTATAGATGAAGTGGGAGGGGCAGATAGGGCACACAGGAGGAGCAGCAAGATCTTTCATTTGTGGAGGTGGGGTGGGGAAGGTAAGTTGAATTAGGACCACATAGAGACTGCAGTGCTTGTAAGACATCTATGTGGAAATGTCTGATCGATAGCCACTTGTACAGATATGCAGCTCAGAAGACAGATCTGGGCTAGAGATCCAGAAGTCATCAGCACATGGGTCAATGACACCATGAATGTGGATAAGAGTGCTCAGGGGAGAACATGTGCAATGAGAATAGATGTCTTCCTAGAAGAGAATCCTGAAGATCATCAGCACTTAAGATATGGACAAAGGAAGAAGAGCCTGCAAAGGAGTGTCAGAAGGAATGGCAAGAGGCAACAAGGAAAACCTGCAGATTGTAGTGTCATGCAAGCCAAGACAGTGTCTTGTGAAAGAAGAAAACTTTGACAGTGCCAATGTGGCCTCATAATAAAAGGTCACAGGATATAAGGGCTGAAAGTAGCCCACTGGATTTACCAACAAAGAGATCATTGATGATTATCAAGAGAATCGCTCGCTGGAATGAGTGAGAGCATCTGTGGCCACCCTTCCTCTCCAAAAGATGAGGACACCTTTATGGGTTTTACACTTTGCTGTTGAGTACTGGCTTCTTCCCAAAGACAAGCTTTCATTCTACCAGGTCAGCTTCTGGGAGATGTAGATTCATGGGTAAAATTTACTGAAACTGTGGTGTTCCCTGACCAGATAATGCTCACAAATTTTATCTGCTAACATTTTGGGAGGTACTAGGGATTGAACCCAGGGGTATTCTCTCTCTGAGTGACACCTCAGTCCTATTATTTATTTATTTTGAAACAGGGTCTCACTAAGTTGCTGAGAGCCTCACTAAGTTTCTGAGACTGGACATGAACCTGTGATCCTCTTGTTTAAGCCTCCCAGCTGCTATCGTTTATTGAGTGCTGCTTTGGTTTGGATGTGGCTTATCCCTTTCAAAATTCATATTGAAATTTTGTCACTGTTATGGTTTGGGTTTGGAACGTCCCCCAAAAGGCTCATGTGTTGAAAGCATGTCCTTATTGTAATGATATTCAGAGGTGGGGCATGGCTGGAGGAGATGGGTCACTGGGGACATGGCTTTGGGGATTATATATGTCCCTGACTCCTTCCTTCCTACCTCCCTCCCTCCCTCTCTCTCTTTCATTCTGGCTGCTATGATGTGAGAGCAGCATCCTCCACCATTCCTTGACCCCATGGTTTCTGCCTTGGAGCCAGCCGACTATGGACTGAGCCTCCAAAACTGTGAGCCCAAATAAACCTTTCCTCCTCTAAGCTCTTCTTATCAGGTATTTTGGGCATGAAGACAAAAAAACTGACTAAAACAGTCAAAAATTTAACAATGCCAAGAGGTAGTGGGACCTTTAAGAGGTGTTTGGGTCATGGGGGCTCCATTCTCACGAAGGGATTAACACCACTCTCACAGGGCTGGATTAATCCTCGCTTACTCCCATGGAACTGGATTAGTTACCATGAGAGCAGGTTGTTACAAAGTGAGGCCACCCTCTTATGCCTTCTGCACGTGCCCACTTGCCCTTCCACTTTTCCACCATGTTGTGAAGTAATTCAATGCCCTCGCCAGATGCAGCCACCCAACATTAGACTTCCAGTCTTCAAAATTGTGAGCTAAATAAAATGTTTTCCTTTATAAATTACCCAGTCTCAGGTGTTCTGATATAGTAACAGAAAATGAACTAAGACAAATACTAACGACTTCATATAGATATTCTGACATCAACATAAAATGGGCATGCTGTTACAGTGCTTACTATGTGCCCAAGTACTGATTCAACTACTTTGTTTATGTCAACTTATCTATTATCCCCATTTGACAGGTGAAGAATCTCCTGACCCCCATCACATTACATCACCCCAGGTGAGTTGAAATAGGTTAGTTAAAGGAAGAGATAAATTAAGACTCCCAGCCAATGGAAAACTTCAGATACCTCTGGACTCCAGGAAAAGCCCTTCTCTTTGAGAAAGTAAGTTATTGGGGCAGGACTGGAGCAATTGGGATACCAGAGGGACTTTGAATGGAGGAGAAATCCCAGGGAAGTGAGGGAGGTGGTTTAGGGGAAGGTGTGGGGAAAGGGAGAATTGATGAAGAAAACACTTCCACTGAAGTTATGTACATATGTGAGAATACCAATGTCAATATCAATATCCTGTATGGGGAAGTGAGGGAAGTGGGGAGGGAGCCAGGGGAAGCCCACCAAGCACTGTGTGCATGTATGTCACCATCACTATGAGCTACAGTAGGACATGAGACTATAATGCACCAATAATAATAAAAAAAGAAACTCTCATGTCAGGGAATGATTTGTTATTAGGGAATGAACCCAGGAACATTCTATCTCTGAGCTACACCCCCAGTTCTTTTAATTATTTTATTTTGAAACAGAATCTCTCTAAGTAGCTGAGGATGTCACCAAGTTGCTGAGGCTGGCCTCAAACTGTGATCCTCCTTTCTTAACCTCCCAAGTACTGGGATTACAGGCATGTGACACCACACCTGGCTCAGGGAATATTTTAACATATCCAGGAGACCATGACTCCTTGCTCCAATAGGCCATACAAGATGATACTCGTTAAGCCCTGGAAGGCACCTACCATGGTCTTCCACTGTTGTCCTTTTGGGGTACAGAGGAAACCCTGGACACCTCAGAATTCTAACTTAATGAATCCCTAAGCCCCCATAGGTTACAGAGCAGTGAAATCAGGTTGGCATTTTAGATGGTAGCAGTATGGGCATTGGCATCTCCCTACCTTCTCTGTTAAGCTGCCCAGGAAGGCACCAGCATTAGGCAGAGAGTACACATGCTTGGCGCTCTCATTGCACTTGGTGCCTGTCCTGTGGCACCCAGCCCATCAATTCACAGGAAGGCGAAAGCAGTTGACCCCTGCATCACACTATGAGCCTCTCAATGGTAGAGATGGAATTGTGTTTCTGTGGTACATCCCACAGCTTCTCGGCTTTTAGCATGCACGGCGCTATGTTCCGAGTAATCTCCAAGTATTTGTTGAATTCATAAGTAAAGGAATGAATGAAACTTTCCTAGGTACATCCCTTGTTCCAGCTTAACCCTTACTTATATTCATAACCAGACTAACCTTAGCCTTTATTTATATATTCATAACCAGACTAACCTTAACCCTTATTTATATTTATAACCAGACTAACTCGAAGAGCATCTGTTGCTTTTTTGAAAGCAAGATTAGCAAATAATGTGTGAGAGGGCTATATAAAGTTGATTCAATTCAACAAGTGTATAGTAAACCTGTCATGAATTCATACCATGTCATGTGTCCTCTCAGAAAGAACAGGAGCCTAGGCAACTCAAAGGTTTTAAAAATACATGTTTCAACAGGAAAGGAAACAGACCAAATAATGTTCTGTGCATATATCACTTGAATCTCACTATCATGTACAATTGCAGTGCACCAATAAAAAAAATTTAAGCCGAGTGTGGTGGCACATGCCTGTAATCCCAGTTGGATGGCTGAGACAGGAGGATTGATTCGAGATCAACCTTAGCAAGCAAGGGAGACCCTGTTTCAAAACAAAAGAATAAAAAATGGCTGGGGGTGTAGCTCAGGGGTAGAATGCTCCTGGGTTCAATCCCCAGCAACACACACACACACACACACACACACACACACACACACACACCCCATATTTCAGATACAAAAATAAATAAAAAGTCATCTGACAAACACTGTGTGCCCACACTGCTTTAAAAATAGCATAAAAGCTTCATGCACAGTCCAAAAGGCTCTGGAAGTCAAAAGCCTTTTTGTTGTTGTTGTTGTTTTAAATTTGGTATCAAAAGTCTTTTGGAGTTATAACCTGACCTGAACCTGGCCTGAGGCTGTTTCATCATGCTTATCGATCCTACCAAATGTGACAACTTATATATTTCACTGCAAAAGGATTAAGGTTTGATGATGGGTGTCTCCCCAGACCTCACTGGGTATATAACCCAATGCCTGGCATGTGCTCCTATTATCTTTCTCTAAACCAAACAGTTCTTAGTTCCAAAATACACATACTCACAAGACCTGTAGGTGAGACATTGTAAACCTGTGGTCTATCAGGCCATAATTTAGAGCTTGGTTACTAAATGGTATCTTTTAATGTTCCCAAAGGCAGGAAGAAAGGGAGGGGGGATGGAAGCTGAGTGAGGCAACTCAAGAGTGTTTCGCACACATTTTTATCCTCCTCATCCCCTGCCTCCATACCTCTTCCTTAGGCTCTCTTTTTTTCAGCCTCCAGTTTGCAGGACCCAGTTACAGCTTCATCATATATAAATTTCTTCATCAACATTCCTCTCTATATATAGATCTCAGTCCCCTCCCTACCCCTCAAGTTACATCTTTTCTCTCCCATTCTCAGGCCCAGCTTTCCCCTCTCAGTGTCAGGATCCCTTCTCCCTTCCTTTCTCCCTCCCTCCCTCCCTCCCTCCCTCCCTTCCTTCCTTCCTTCCTTCCTCCCTTCCTTCCTTTTTCTTTTGGTACTAGGGATTGAACCCAAGGGCATTTTACCTCTGAGCTACACCCCAAGTCCTTTTTATTTATTATTTTGAAAAAGAGTCTCGATAGGTTCCTGAGAATCTCGCTAAGTTGCTGAGGCTGGCCTCAACCCATGATTCTCCTGTTTCAGCCTCCCAAGTACTGGGATTACATGCCACTATGCCCAGATCACCTACCCCTTTCATCTATTGATCTTGGTCCACTGATTCCTGAATAGTCAACTATATACCAATTATCCCTTCCCATAGGTCCCTGGGGAAGCTCTTTCTAGAACCATTTTTTTCATCTACATATATATCTTGTTTATTCTCCCTCATCTTCCAGTTTACTTCTAAAACAGCCATATTTAAGTTAAAATTAAGCCAATTTAAAGAAGAATATTGAAAAGAATATATAGTGTTGTGCTATAGGATGGCTAAAAAACACAGTTGTCGTACTCACATGAATACGGGAACCTTGTTCCATAAACCATTTTGAACGGAGTTTTTTCTTGAATTATGGGCCATCTAGTGGTGAATGGAGGATGACAATCCTTCCAGCCTGACAAAACACAATGGATCCTTAAGACGAGTGGGTTAAATCCTCAATTCTGGCATCCTAATAGGTCCAAAGCACTAGTCAACAGAAGTGCATATATGGCAGTAGTCAAGTCTTTCTGGAAACACAACTGGGAGAGATGTATAATTTTACCCTAGTGTTGCTCTGTTGGTGAAGGAAATATGTGTATGTATATGTGCATATATATGTGTGTGCACATTTATATATAATCTCAAATGACTTCATGGCCAAATTCAGAAATCCTCTTTAGAGGCATCCCAAGAGCCTTTTCACTAGGACAATGTAAGTTACTGCCTTGTGTCATATCTTCATTCCAGGAAGCCACAGTAAGAAAGTATTAATGCTGTGCAAAGGGAGGAAATTGCTGTCTGAGAAAAGGATGGCTTTCAATTCCTATCTCCCAATTTCATAAATCAAGTCTCCAAAACACCCAGGTCAAGATATTTCAATTGTTAGTAATTTATTCACCCAGCTAACATTTATTGAGCCACCAAATTTCATTCTAAGACAGTATGTTCTTATGAATAAACACATACATTTTACAAAAAGAAATGTTCCCCAATTACGAAATATGACCAGTAGAGCTGGGTATAATTCAGATCCAGGAAAGTCCAGGAGCCTGGAAATGTGCTGCCTCCCATGTTCTTCTCTCTAAGTTGCTGCAGTAAGAAATTTTTAGCTGGAGTAGCTAATAAATATTCAGACTCTCAGATATCTTCAGTAATATTTTTTGTTGAACTAGCAGAGTAACTGAGGCTTATATCTACTGTTTATTAGTAAGAAATAGTGTATGTAGAGCTGGGTGTGGTGATGCAGGCCTATGATCCCAGTACTTTGGAGGTTAAGACAGGAGGATTCCAGGTTTGGAGTTAGCCTTGGCAACTTAGCAAGACTATCAGCAACTTAGAGAGATCCTGTTTCAAAATAATAAAAGAAAAAGCATTGGGTGTGTAGCAAGAAGCAAGATCTTGATATTGTCTTAAAAATTTTTGGCAACAAATTTCAAGATCTTAGAAAATTATAAAAGTATTTTTCAAAATGTGTTTCCACGTATTAGATTCTGAGTCACTTGGGTGCTTAGTTTTAAAAACAATACAGAAGACTGGCATGGCAGCACACTCCTGTAATCCCAGTACTTGGGAGGGTAAGACAGGAGGATTGCAGGTTCTAGGCCGGCCTCAGCAATTTAGAGAAGCCCTCAGCAACTTAACGAGACTCTGTTTCAATATAAAAAAAGAAAAGAAAAGGGCTGGGGGTGTAGCTCGGAGGTAGAATGCCCCTGGGTTCATTCCCTATTCCCTGGTACTAACACACACACACACACACACACACACACACACACACACACACACACACACATACACACACACACATACACATTTAAGCCCTAACTCAGACCTACTAAACTGGATATCTGGGGAGCTGCCTTTTCATTATTTGTTTATTTATTTTTTGTGGTACTGGGGATTGAACCCAGGAGCATTCTACCTCCTAGCTACACCCCCAGACCTTTTTATTTTTATTCTGAAACAAGATCTCACTAGGTTTCTGAGTCTCACTAAATTACTGAGGCTAGCCTCAAACCTTTGATCCTCCTGTCTCAGCCTCCCAAGTACTGGGATTACAAGTGCATTTTTAATAGGTGCCCAAATTGACCCAGGTGCATAGCCATTTGGGAACTGCTGAGTTGGAAGGTTCAGAAGAGATCAGCCTAGATACACAAAATTTATTTCATCTACTCTCTATTCTTGATATCTTCTCTTCATTCTCTTACCCCACAAAATATAGTATACCCCAAGTTTATTACTCTATCTTCTATAGGGCCTTCCCTTTTTCTCCTCTTTCTCAGAGGCCTCCATTATCACCTCTACCTATTGCATTATATGAGGTATGGGGAGACCTAGGTTCTTCTTCCCATTTTACTGTGAATTTTATGACATTGGCTGGTCAGTTCCCCTCTCTGAACTTCAGTTTTCTTAACTGTAAAATAGAATGTATTACCTGATCTTCAAGTTAAGGGACTTCTCAGTTTAAAGTCTGTGGTCTACAAAATTATTCACAAAGTGTGGTATAAAGTCCAGCAATAACAGTCACCCAGGGCGTTTACTAGAAAAGCACATCTGGGTTTGGGGTGGAGATCAACGGTAGAGCAGCTTGCCTAGCACATGCAAGAAGGAAGGAAGGAAGGAGGCAAGCACATTCCCTGATGGATGAATATATAGAGAAAATGCATTATTTATGTACAATGGAATATTTTGTTGTTGTTTTACTGGGGATTGAATCCAGTTCTTTCTACCTTTGAGCTACACCCCAGCCCTATTTTACTTTTTATTTTGAAACAGGGTCTCACTAAGTTGCTGAGGGTATTGCTAAGTTGCTAAGGCTGTCCTCAAACATGTGATCCTCCTGTCTCAGCCTCCCAAGTACTGAAATTATAGCCTTTAAAAAGAAGGAAATCCTGTCACATGCTACAACACGAATGGAAATCAAGGACATTATGCTAAGGGAAATGAATCAGTCACAAAAGGAAAATGCCGTATGTTTTAACTCATATGAAGTATCTAGTAAAAAAAATATATATAGAGAAACGGAAAGTAGAAAAGTCATTGCCAAGAGCTGAGGGAGGGTGGGGAATGGAGGAGGAGTAGGTTTAGTTTCAGTTTTTCAAGATGAAAAAAGTTCTAGAGATCTGTTGCACCACAATGTGAAAATACTGAACACTACAGAACTGTACACATCAAAGAGGTTAAGATGATCAATTTAATGTTATCTTCTTTTTTGGTGCTGGGGATTGAACCAAAGGCCTTATGCATGCTAAACATACACTATCACTGAACTATACTCCAGCCTCTAATGTTATGTATTTTTACCACAAAAAGTACAGTTCTAAATCCCACCCCAGAGCCATTGAATCAGAATCTTATGGATGGGGCTCTGAATGTGCATTTTTAACAAGCTCCCCACATAATTTTTTATCTCCTGTAAATTTGGAGAATCACAGACGAGAATGCATGGTAAATCCTCCCTCCAATGAAAAGAAAAAATGCTATCCTGATTTTAGCTTCTCCTTTCCCCAAGAATATTTCTCTGTACTTTCACTTGCTGCCAGCTAGCGTGCTTAGAGAATTTAATTTCATTTTATTATTAGCCAAAGGAGAGACGAATCCAAAAGGCAAATGTGCTGCAAAGGAAGGTTACCCAGTCTATTTCCAAGCCAAGAAGCTGACTTTGGGTCCGGAACAATTTTGGATTACCCATGGCTCTGATCTTCTCCATTAGAGTGAGTAATTGGAAGCCGGCGATGTTTATGCTTACAGAAATTATATTAAATTGTTCACATTAGATAAATCTCAGCCTATGCTGATGTACCTAAGAAGCAGTGGTGAGAATATTAATGAGAACTGCCCCTGCAATGAGAATTTGTAACTTCTAAACAACCATGAAGGTTGCTATCTTCATTGTCACAAAATATGGAGCTTGAATTATTCTAGTTCAGTATTGGACAAGGGAAAAGAATGTTAGCTTATATTTACTGGGCACTTACTACGTGCCAGGAACAGGGCTCAAGACTTTCCATAGAGGCTGTTCTTTAGTTCTTATGCTGGGCATATAGATAGGTGCTATTATTACTCCTTCTTTGAAATGGTAAATGAGATTCAGAGAGCCTCAGCAATGTGCTGAGAAGTATGTAACATGAGAAACATTGAGCTGGTCCTGGGGTTTTCTTTTTTACATACTGACAAATTTGAATGCTGTATATCTATGAGGTACAAAGTGATGTAATGATTTTTAGTACAATGTGAAATGATGAAATCAAGTAAATTAACATAACTGTTACTAATAAGTTTAGGACCCCCCATGAAAAATAGCAACCCTCGGGACTAAGGAATAAATACCTTTCAGAGGAAATAAGGCAGCCAAGCTAGCTGTCAGTGTTGGGGCCTTAACAGCCACATCTGAAAACTAGGAGTTACAAGGTGGACTACATAGGACCCTTGGCTTTCTGAGACTGCTGATCCCACTTAGCATAATGTTCTCTAGTCCCATCCATTTTCCTGCAAATGACATAATTTTATTCTTCTTTATGACTGAGTAAAACTCCTTTGTGCGTGTATACTGCATTTTCTTTTTCCTCTCATCTGTTGATGTACACCCAGGTTGGTTCCATAATTTGGTTACTGTGAATTTGCCGCAGGGCTTCATGATAATATGGAGACCAATAGAACAGTGGAAGGGGACTGGAGAAGGGAGGAGGGGAAGGGAAAATGGAGACCTGAGGAAGAAAAACAGACCAAATAAGATTATGTTCCAATATAAAGGTATCATTACCAACCTTACTAGCATGTATAGGGAGGGGGGAGGGAGTAGAGGAATGGAGTTGGGGGGAACCACATTGAGAGATGTTGTGTGAATGTATCACTTTGAATCTCACTATGATGTATAATTATATTGCACCAATAAAATTTTTTTTTTGGTACTGGGGATTGAACCCAAGGACATTCTACCTCAGAGCTATACCCACAGCCCTTTTATTTTTTTAATTTTGAAATAGGGTCTTGCTAAATTGATGAGGTTATTGCTAAGTTGCTGAGGCTGGCTTGGAACCTGCAATCCTCTTGTCTCAACCTCCTGGTTACTGGTTACATGTGTGTGCCACCACACCTAGCTGCACCAATAAAATTCTAAAAATAAATAAAGTAGACAAGTTTTTAAGGAAATAGGGATGAGACAACACACCAGGAGATGGGAGGTCAGAAAAATCAGCTCAGACGCATGGCTGGTTCAGTGGTAGAAAAATCAGCTCAGCCTTCTGAGACTATGTGGTTAGAAGGTATGCCAGCTCAAGCCAGACAAAGCAGTGTTTACACAATTATGAACATAATAATATTAGACGCTGTTCCAAATGATAACAACAACTTCAGGTGACAAGGGCAAACACATATGTAGAATAGTCACCAAAGTAACTCACAGTTAGCTCCACCATACCAGCATAGTAAAATGCATCCCCCATGTGGAGACTTCAGGTGGCAATGAGACCTATGATGCAGGAAGAAGCATGATAAAGAAGACAGGTAATGACAGGAGCATCCTACCTCTACATAGAATGAAGAGATCCAGTTTCTGCCTACCTCTAGAGACAACGAAAGCTATTGCCCTTTGTCCTTTGCTGAAGTTAGCCTGATGCCCTCTCATCAGTGCTGTGACCCCTTTTTAATAAAGCCTTGCCTATGCCTAAATTCTTTCTGGGTCCTGTGTTCCTTTCTACAACTTTGGATCCGCGGATGCAAATTCAGTAACATTACACCAAATATTTGTTTTATATATTTTTTCGGTACTGGGGATTGAACCCAGTGGGGTTCTACCTCTGGACTACACCCTAGCCCTATTTTATTTATTTATTTTTAATTTTTGAAACTGGGTCTCACTAAGCTGCTGAGGGCTTCATTAAATTGCTGAGACTGGCCTCAAAACTGCAATCTTCCTGTCTCCACCTCCCAAGTACTAGGATTACAGGTGTGCCCCATGCTCAGCAACATTATGCCAATATTCAACTTTTTGTGATGAAAACAATTGAAATTGACTTAGTGATATGAAAATATTCAGTACTGGCTTATTAGCTATAATCTCTACTCTAATAGATCTTGTCTCTAGTACCTGGGCCTTGTTCCTAAGATTGATACAATTTGAGGTCCCATGTGTCCCTGTCTTGCTACCTTCTTTCCTGACTACATAACATGCCTTGTGTCACAGCTCCTAAGGCTTCTTCTCTTACCTTGTCCTCTCCAGCTCTCTGATCTCTGTCCTTTCTTATATGTTCCTGCTCACTGACTTGCATGGGCCTCGACTCCTCACTGCTGCTCTGCTCGTAGGATGGATGGCTTGTTGCCTCAACTGGACACCTCAGAGTTTGGTGGCCTTCCAGGACCATGGCTGGCATGTCTACTGTCTGCACACCATGGTTTTCTCTCTGGTCTGGTCTTCTCGTCACTTCTATGTCAGTTGTTGTGTCACCCCCCACAGTGCAGGCTTAGCTTCAAGCCCTAACCTATCATTTCCTAAACTTTCTCCATATAATTGAAGTTAACCCTTCCTTGTTAACTTCACTAAATTGCTATGGCTTGAACCTGCAATCTTCCTGTCTTAGCCTCCCAAGTGCTGGGATTACAGGTATGCTCCACCATGTCTGGATCTTATTTTTATTATAAGATGTTCTTGTGATAGGCTGTAGACAAAGTCCTCATTATTTTATATGTAATTTTTGTGACAGAAGAAAGTGTTCCTTAATAAAAACTTCTGGCCCAAAGGACAGTCACACACACACATACACACACACACACACACACACACACACACACAGAGCGAGAGCGAATGAATGCGAGAGTGAATGAATTCGAGAGCGAATGAATTTGGGAGTGAATGAATGTCAGAGCGAATGAATGTCAGAGCTGAAATGAGCTTTTTAATTTTGATCCTGGGGATTGAACCCAGGGATATTCTACCTCTGATCTACACTCTCAGTCTTATTTTATTTATTTATTTATTTATTTTTACTTTGAAGCAGGGTTTCACTAAGTTGCAAAGAGCTTCACTAAATTGCTATGGCTTGAACCTGCAATCTTCCTGTCTTAGCCTCCCAAGTGCTGGGATTACAGGTATGCTCCACCATGTCTGGATCTTATTTTTATTATTTTTTAAAAATTTTTGCTAAGTTGCTGAGACTGGCCTCGAACCTGCTTTCAGAGTCTATGGTGTATCATATCAGTCTCTTGGTTTATCTGCTGCCACTAGGGTTCCTACTGGTTCTTAATATTGCTGCCTGAGGGAGAGGATGGGTTTCCCCATGCTGACTGAAAGGTGCCTTTTGGCTAGAAAGGGATGTAGTAGGACACCCAGTTACCTGGTGTCTCTGGGAGGGAAAGGAGAATCTCTGGCCCACAGAAACAAATAGGCTTCCTGGAACAGGCCACTTCCTGTGGCCACATTTCTTTTGTGTATTCTACCTGCTTGGCTCAGCACCTCTCAACAAAAGAGGAGCATCGAACGCCCAACTGCAGGCAAGATGAGTGCTTCTCCAGTGGTGTATTTTTGTCAGAGCTCCTGATTGAACCCACCTGCAAATGATGTTTGCCTTGCTATGGTCAGAGGGACTCCCATTATATCTGAGGGGGAATGGGCTTAACTAGGCTGCCTTCTGGAAATCAGAGAGGGGGTCAGGAATTGCCAGGTCTATTAGGTAGAGAGATGCAAGATGCCCCACTGCTGTACTGTTTGCTTTCACCACTGAGATGCCATACTCAGAATTTACAGCTGTCTTCAGCAGGGAAACATATCTCTTTTGTTCACTGGCTTGTCTCCAGTGTAGAACAGTACCCGAGAGAAACTAAGCTCCCAATACATGTTGTTGAATGAATGTATGCAAGCTGGGCATGGTGGCGCACGCTTGTAATCCCAGCACTCGGGAGGCTGAGACCGGAGGATCCAGGTTCGAGGTCAGCCTCAACTACCTAATGAGGCACTCCGCAACTTAGTGAGACCCTGTTTCAAAATAAAGAATAAAAAATAGGCCTGGGGATGTAGCTTGGAGGTAGAATGCCCCTGAGTTCAATCCCCAGTACCGAAAAAAAAAAAAAAAAAAAGAATGTATGCAGCCGGGTGTGGTGGTGGTGGTGCATGCTTGTAATCCCAGTACTTGGGAGGCTGAGGGTGTAGCTTGGAAATAGAATGCCCCTGGGTTCAATCCCTAATTAATCCCCCCACAAAGTAAATATATGCATCCATCTCCAACTTCACTAGCCAAGGTGAACAGGCAGAAGCATCAGATAAATGTCTATGGCTACTATCAACAGATTGATGTCCTGGCCTATCTAGAGGAAATTTTAGAGGCATTGAGTATACAAGAAACCTGTTCTATTATGGTAAATAGTTGGCTCCAAATATAATCTTCCAGGTCTTCCCCCCAAACTCAAATTTCACCTCCCCTGGAGAGGGTGACCTGAGTACTAGCTCATCAAAATGCTGGAGTCGCTCCAAACACATTCTAGCAAATTGTTTGTGGCAGCAATGGAGATACACTGCTCAGAGCTCCTTTTAAAAGAACACCTGTCACAAGGAATTCAATTAGCTGACAAACTCCAGCTATAGTGCCTTTAGGATCTGCCTCATTTTCATTAATGCAGAGGTTAAGACTTCAGGATGTCTTCTTGTCCTGGCTATAGCCAAGGCACAAATGTTTCAGAGAATGACAGCCATGAGCAAATGTTGGACTCATACAAATATGCCCTGCTGATGTTCACAAAGATGTAAAAGCAGTTCATTGGAGGAAGGATGGCACCTTCAACTAATGGTGCTGGGGCAGTTGGGTGCCCAAAAAGTTATAATTATTAAGTGTAATTATTATGTTTGGACAAACAAAAATCCTCAACCTAAGTTGTACCTCATACAAAAGCTAGCTCGGGATGGGTCACAGACTTAAATGTAAAATTTTAGAAAAAAAAATGATAGGAGAAAATCTCTTGGATCTAGGGCTAGGCAGAGTTCCTAGACTTAGCCCCCAAATCATGGTCCACACACACACAAAAAAATGAATAATTTGAACCTCATCAAAATTTTAAAACTTTTGCTCTGTGAAAGCACATATGAAAAGCCAAGACTGGAAGAAAATAGGTAGAAACCACATATCAAAAAAATGCTATAAAACAAAACTCTCAAAATTCAGTATTAAATAAATCCATTGGGGGAAATGAGTAAGATTTGTATAGAAATTTCAATAAAGGGAATATACATAATTTTCAATAAAGGGAAAAATAAGCATGTGAATAGGTAAATAATTAACCATCAAAGAAATGCAAATCATAACTACTACAAGATATCACTACATGCATAACACAATGGCTAAAATTAAAACGTGGTGACAATACCAAATACTAGTGAGAATTTGAGGGTGGGAACTTAGGGAAGGGGTCAAATGAGAAATGTGGGCAAATATGTCGTTATTATTTACAATGCACGAATAAAAAAAACAAAGACAAAAAAACAAAAAACTAGTGAGAATTTGAAGAGACTATGTCACTCATACATTGTTCATGGGAATGTAAAATGGTACAGCCACTGGGGAAAGCAATTTATTTAAAACTTAAACACGTAGCCAGGCATGGTGGCCCGTGTTTGTAATTCCAGTACTTAGGAGGCTGATACAGGAGGATTGAAGGTTTGAAGCCAGCCTCAGCAACTTAATGAGGCTGTCAATAACTTAGTGAGACCCTGTTTCATTTATTATTTTAAATAATAAAAATGGCTGGGGGTGTAGCTCAGAGGTAGAATGCCCCTGAATTCAATCCCCAGCACCACACACATACACAAAATAATAAACCCATGCAGCAGGGCATGGTGGCACATGCCTGTAATCCCAGAACTTGGGAGGCTGAGGCAGGAGGATCACAGGTTTGAGGACAGTCTTAGCAATTCAGTGAGACCCTCATCATTCCAAAACAAAAAATAAAAAAGGGTTGGAGGGTGTAGCTCTGAGGTAAAATGCCCTTGGGGACAAACCCAAGTACCAAAAATAAAACAAACAAACAAACAAACAAATATATGCTTACCATATGACCTAGCAATTGCAGTTTTTATTTTTTATCCCAGAAAAAAATGAAAAGTTATGTTTACATAAAACCTGTATGTGAGCCTCACAAAAGCCTATCAATAGATGAATGGTTAAACTGAGGCACATTCATTCCATTGAATCCAACTCAACAAGAACAAGGAACAAACTATAGATGTATGCAACAGGCTGGGTGAGTCTCCAGAAAATTCTGCTAAATGAAAGAGTCAATTCCCCATTGCTACATACTGTATGATTCCATCTATATAATATTTGTCAATAGTAACTTATTGAAATGAAGTACAAGCCAGTGTGGTGGTGCACGCTTGTAATCCCATTACTTGGGAGGCTGAGACAGGAGGATCCGAGTTCGCAGCCAGCCTCAGCTACTTAGTGAGGCCCTCTGCAACTTAGTGAGACCCTGTTTCAAAATAAAGAATAAAAAATGGGGCTGGGGATGTAGCTTGGAGGTAGAATGCCCCTGGGTTCAATCCCCAGTATCGAAAAACAAAAAAAACACCAAAAACCAAAAAGAAAAAGAAAGAAATGAAGTACAGATAAGTGGCTGCCTGGGGCTAAGGAGGTGGGGGGTGAGCAAATACGATTCTATGGGGGTAACAGTGAAGATCATTGAAGTGACAGCTCACCTCAGGGACTTGATTGTGGTGATAGATACCTGAACCTATGCAGATGATAAAATTGGATAGAACTAAAAATCTGAACAATATTTGTGGGTTTTATCAGTGTCAACATTGTGGTTGTGATATCATAGTTCTCCAAAATGTTACCATTGGGGAAAATTAGGCAAAGTGTACAAGGCCTCTCTCTGTATTGTTTTTTTTCAACTGCACATAAATCTTCAATTATCACAATAAAAATGTCAATGAAAAGCCGGGCGTGGTGGCGCAGGCTTGTAATCCCAGCATTCGGGAGGCTGGACCGGAGGATTCGGGTTTGCGGCCAGCCTCAGCTATCTAGTGAGGCATTCCACAACTTAGTGAGACCCGGTTTCAACAAAATAAAGAATAAAAAAATAGGGCTGGGGGTGTAGCTCAGAGGTAGAACGCCCTTGAGTTCAATCCCTAGTACCGCAAAAAAAAAAAAAAAAAAAAAATGTCAATGAAAAAAGTCGATGGTGTGACAGGTAGATGAGCTCAGCAGAGGCCAAATTGTCAAGGGCCTAGTAATCCATGCAAGGAGTTTGGGTTTTATTCTAAGCCCACTGGGAAGCCATCGAAGGGAAGTCATATGAACTGGTTTGTATTTTTTTGGTGTTTGTGGTACTGGAGGGTTGAACCCAGGGGCATTCTATCTCCAAGCTACATCCCAGCTTTATTTATTTATTTAGAAGGGTCTTGCTAGCCGGGCGTGGTGGGGCATACTTGTAATCCCAGCATTTGGGAGGCTGAGACCGGAGTATCCAGGTTCATGGCCAACCTCAGGTACCTAGTGAGGTACTCCACAACTTAGTGAGACCCTGTTTCCAAAAATAAAGAATAAAAAATAGAGCTGGGGGTATAGCTTGGAGGTAGAATGCCCCTGAGTTCAATCCCCAGTACTGAAAAAAAAAAAAAAAGAAAGGGTCTTGCTAAATGCTAAATGCTGAGGGTCTTGTTAAGTTGCCAAGGCTAGTCTTGAACCTGCAGTCCTCCTGTCTCGGCTGCGCAAGCATTGGATCACAGGCATGAAACCACCACACCTGGCAACTGGTTTGTATTTTAACAAATCATTGTGGTTGCTATGTGGAGGGCCAAGAGTAGAAAGAGGGAGATCAGTTAGGAGAGCACTGCAGTAGACTAGTGTTTCAACCTTTGTAGGAAGAAATTCTGCAAGCTTGAATCAGAAGCGAGTAAAGAAGTGGATGGAGGCAGGAACATATTTTGGAGGTCAAGCTAACAGAAACTCCTGGTTGGATGGATATGAGTGTAAAGTTCTTAGTCAGGAGAATTTTCTAGAATGGGTCCAAATTCTACTCACACACCCTGAGCTGTTCTTCTAGGACCAGTGAATTTTCAGAAATAGAGATGGTGTCCTCAAGGACTGAGTACATGTCAACTGCATCACCTGTCCTATAGGACTGTTAGTAGCCTATATTTTACCTTTAGAAATTATGAATCCCAAGCTTTATGACAATTTCCAAAATATAATTCAAAAAAATATAGCCCCTTTTGACAAATTATAAAAAAGAGGCCAACCTCAGGTGGCTGAAGACCTGTGTGGAGCACAAGGCTTGGTGATGAGAGCAAGAACTAAAATGGTAGTCCCAGACAAGTCAAGCAGCTTTTCTTTTTATTTTATTTTTGTGGTACTGGGGATTGAACCCAGGGGAATTCTACCTCTGAGCTACATCTCCAGACCCTTTTATTTTTTATTTTGAAACAGGGTCTCACTAAGTTGCGGAGGGCCTGGCTAAGTTACTGAGGCTGGCCACAAACCTGTGATCCTCCTGTCTCAGCCTTCCAAGTACTAGGATTATAGACATGCTCTACCACACCCGGCAGCACAAACCCTGCAGCCCTGCAGCCTCACAAGTTAATGGTCCTACCCGCTGCTATTGCCATTCTGCAGACACCAGGGGGCAGCCGACTACATAAAGTTTGCCTACCCTGAAGCCCCAAGGCATGGACTGATGTGATGCCCAGGAGATGTTGGCTAGCTTTCAGCTTCCAGGGGCTCCCAGACTGGGCTGATCTAGAAAATTAGCTGTTTGTTGATTTCATTGAGATGCTGAAGAATTCAGCTGCCAGATCATTCCACTGGCAAAATGAGGCCGGTTTCCTGAACTGGATCTTAGCAAGGGAAGCTATGGGATGCTTCTTAAAGCAGTCTGGAAAGCTGAAAAAAAATTCCAACATGGTTCACATTATCCCAGTCAATATTGCATCATATTCTTTTGTGCAAAAGAATCCCACTCTATCGCTGTTCTGCCAGCAAGAGGACTAAGAATGTGACTTACATAGTGTTCTCTTAGAACCATTGGAACTCAGTGTTTCAACGTAAGTTGAACAAGATATCTATCTCTCTCTTTTTTTAAATCTCTTCTGTGGCAGCACCAGTAGAGGGGAGGTACAGGTCAAGAAGACTGTGAGACTACTTCTTCAGCCTCCTTGCCTGGCACTAGTGCCCAGGGCAGGGAGTAGAAGCATTGCTTCTGAGTGTACGGTACTAGGTAGTTTCTGGTATTCCCAGCCTTAGGGGCCAGATCAGTCCTTTACAAAGGGATGAGCAGAAAGCTGCTTGGGAAACTAACAGAATGGCATTTGAGGGAGTTCGCTGAGATCCAGATGGAGGGACATGGCTACAATATGGCATTGCAGCAGAAGGCAACAAAGGGAAGTGTCACAAGCTTATGCATGGAGTCAACTGGGACACAAAGAACCAAAGTGAAGCCGGGTGTCGTGGCACACACCTGTAATTCCAGTACTCAGGAGGCTAAGTTGAGGATTGCAGGTTGAAGGACAGCCTCAACAACTTAGCAAGACCCCCAACAATGTAATAAGATCCTGTTTCAAAACAAAAAAATAAAATAGGGCTGAGAGTGTAGCTCAGAGATAGAATGCCCCTGGGTTTAATCCCCAGCATCAAGAGAAAAAAAAAGAATGGAAATAAGACTCCCGAAGCTCAAGGAGAAATAAGACTCCCAAAGCTCAAGGAGACCAAGCAGGAGGAGCACAAGGCATCCAGTGCCTCCAGCTGGAGTGTTTTTTTTTTCCCTGCGGTACTGGGGATTGAACTCAGGGGCATTCTACCCCCGAGCTATACCCCCAGTCCTATTTTTTATTCTTTATTTTGAAACCGAGTCTCACTAAGTTGCGGAGTGCCTCACTAGGTAGCTGAGGCTGGCCGCGAACCCGGATCCTCTGGTCTCAGCCTCCCAAATGCTGGGATTACAAGCGTGCGCCACCACGCCCGGCTCAGCTGGAGTGTTTTAATGTTTGTCTTTTCTTTCCACAGACTAAGCCTAGTTAATGGGGTTTGGATAAGGGAAATAACAGCAAGGTGTTTGGCACTTCTCCTGTAGGCTGAAGTAGGCACTCTCAGTCCTGTGTGGCAGTGAGATTTGCCCTACAAGGTGTTCTGCAAATCCTCCTCTCACTTGGATGGACAGCCTGGCACACATAACTGACTGTTTTTGGTCTGTCTGTGTGTATTTGGTACGGCGGATTGAATCCAGGGGCATTATACCTCTGAGCTACACCTCCAGTGCTATTTTATTTTTTATTTTGAAACAGGGTCTCACAGTCAGGTGTAGTGGTGCATGTCTGTAATCCCAGTACTTTGGGAGGCTGAGACAGGAGGACTGTAGGTTTGAGGAACTTGGCAAAACCCTGTTTCAAAAACAAAAAATAAAAATGTCTGGGGGTATAGCTTGGAGGTAGAATACCCTTGGGTTCAATCCCTAGTACTACAAGAAAAGGAAGGAAGGAAGGAAGGGAGGAAGGAAGGAAGGAAGGAAGGAAGGAAGGAAGGAAGGAAGGAAGGAAGGAGTCTCCCTAAGTTGCTGAGGCTGGCCTTGAACCTGTGACCCTCCTGTCTCAGCCTCCCAAGTACTGGGATTACAGGCATGAACAACCACACCCAACTTTAACTGATTTTATCCGAAACATATATTATGTACTTCAAAACTTTTAACACAAAAAAAGGTCTTGTAGAAGCCATGTACAGCCTCCAATGAGGCCTGGCTCTCCAACAGAGGGTGCCATCCACTGCCTATATTTTTCCATTCCTGAATAAGTCTAGTGACAACTTTAGGGAACTTGGGCGGGGAGAGGGTAGTGGTCTGGAAATAGGAAGGAGGAGATTTCCTTATTATTTCAACCTTTCTCACAGTGTCATCGCATATCTGGGGACTCAGCTTTTGTTGAATACTTCTCTTCATCAAATATGGGGAAATGTCATAAAGGAATCAAAGACAGTGGCAGGGACTTTCAGCTTTCCCCCCAAAGACCCTTGAGTAGCAGAGATATTGCTTTTGCTACTAGGATTGATCATGGTGGGAGTTTCTTTTCTGTGGTGTGTGCAAACACCAAGTTTATCTGGTACTAACCCCCTGAAAATGGTTTATCTCAATATGAGCTCATCTTCCTTCCCCTTTCCAAGAGGGCCCTCCACAAGTTCCCTATCAGTAGTTGTCTCGCTTCCTTTTTCAAGTCCCCTCCCTATAGCTGCCGTATTTCACTTTGATGGGAGGAGTAACTAAGAATGGGTAAGCTGACTCAAGGCTCACTACCTATCTTATCAGGGGCTTAAAGGTGTCTGGGCTCCCTCCCCAAGGTCAGTCAGTGACATAGAAGGGCCTTGTGTCTGCAGATTGATGTGAACTCTTGGATAAAGGCTTGTGTGGGACTTGGTTCCCCTTTCAGTCCAAGAAAACCCAGACAAGCCTTAGCCACTGACTGATAACACAATTAGTAAGAAGCAGATGTGGTATTTGAACAGAAGTCTTTTGTCTGCAGAACTAGTCCTTGTTCGTTGACATTGGGGGGCCTTATGAACAACAGACACTTGATTTATGCTCATGGAGAGGCTGTCTATCTAACACAATGGTTAAATCCCAGCTTCTGACAACTGGGGTTGCCAGGGAGAGAGCGGTAAAGTATACACAATATAAGATGTATCATGTTAACCATTTAAAGTGTACAATTCAGTGGCACTAAATATATTCACAAAGTTGTACTACCATTTCCAGAAGTTTATCATCATCCGAAACACAAATTCTGCACTGACAACTGCATTATTTTCTTTTCTTCGTCTCCGTCTCCCCTCCCCTCTCTCCCCTCTCTCCTCTCTACCCTCTCCCCTCTTCCTCTCCCCTCTTTTCTCCCTCTCTCTCTCTCCCCCTCCCCCGTCTCCCTAGGAAATGAACACAGTGGCATTCTACTTCCAAGCTACACCCCTAGCCCATTTCATTGTTTTTATTTTGAAATAGGGTCTGGCTAAGTTGCCGAGAGTCTTGCTAAATTACTGAGGCTAGCCTCAAACCTACAATCCTCTTGTCTCAGCCTCCTAAGTACTGGGATGACAGGAGTGTGTCACCACACTGGGCTTTACAATTGCTTTTGAATTCAGGTTCTGCTGCTTAGCAACTGGGTAAACTTGTGTAAATTCCTTGGTTTCTTGGAGCTCCAATTTCCCCATTTGCAAGGTGAGGAAAATAATAGTACATGTTCTATAGAACCATATGTATGGTGGTATTTTTAACATTAACTATTTTCACTGGACTGGTTGATTTATTAATGTTTATTCCATAGTTATTGAGCTCTTACTGTGTTGAGGTAGAAGTTGCAGAGATAAGACACAAACTCAGGTTAGCTCAACCTCGGAGCTTGGATCTGTACTGTGTGTACTGCATGAATTCAGTGTGATAAGGACACTCAGCACCTCCTTCATAGTGTTCCCAGGACAAATGCTGGCTATTTTATCCTTATCATTACTGCTATCAAATTGAATTTGGAACTCATGCCTCCTTAGCCTCTCTGGTGACAGTAGATTGCTTTCTTCCTACATAGAGAATGTCACAAATAGCAATTGTTCTCCCTTTTTTGGTACTGGGGATTGAACCCAGGGGGTTCTACCTCTGAGCTACACCTCAAACTATATTTTATTTTTTATTTTGAAACAGGGTCTCACTAAGTAGCTGAGGGTCTTGCTAAATTGCTGAGGCTGGCCTTGAACCTGTTATACTCCTGGCTTTGCCTCCCAAACACTGGGATCACAAGCATTCCCCACCATGCCTGGCTAAGATAAATAACGTTCTTAGAGGCAAAGACTCTTTTTTTTTTGGTGGTACTGGGGATTGAACCCGGAGGCATTCTACCTTTGAGCTACACCCTCAGCCCGATTTTATTTCTTATTTAGAAATAGGGTGTCGCTAGGTTGAAGAGAGCCTCACTAAATTGCTGAGGCTGTCCTCGAATCTGCGATCCTCCTGTCTCAGCCTCCCAAGTACTGGGATTACAGGCATGTACCACCATGCCTGGATGGCAAAGACTCTTTCTAAAATCATGTTTGTAGCCCTTGCAATGCCTTCTACATAGAATATACCTGTCAAACACTTGACCCAAATTGATAGCATTTTTCAAAGAAACATGGGAAGGTTTTGATGACTTTATTGATTTGGGGGTGTAAGCTCAGCCACCATGTGAAACGGTGATTCTGTTTATGGGAAAATGCAGGCAAGCTTCCACCTGCACACACTGTTTATAAATTGGGTCGGGCCTAGATTGAGAGCAGGAAAAGAACACAGCAGTTGGCTATGTGCAATTTGAGTCTTCTGACAGCAGAGGGCAACATTGGTATCACCCAAAGCTGAAACAGCTTTGAGCCCAGTTTCTGTTTGGTTCTGGTTATCCCTTCCATCAGTGAGAGACAGCATTTTCTGGTAACAGGCAACGGAACTTCCTATCAGTTTATAGAAATTCAAGGTTGGATTAATAGGTGACTGAGGAAGGAAAGGGGCAAGGCTGCCGTTATACACATCAAATTCTTTTCCATTGGGTCTAAGTCAATATAGTTCTTTACATTTTGATGTTATGCTATATATTAAAATGACATAAAATATCAAGTGGCATATTGTAACCTCTAGTAATAATATAGATTTTAACTTATTTCACCCAAATATATTCTTTTTGATTGGATTTTAATAGGCCCTTACAACTGAAAGGGAATTTAAAGGAATGGTAGCCTGACTACTCAAGGCCTCTGTAGAGTTGAAAAAAATCTTTAGTATTCCCATGTATGAAAGTCATAGACAATATTACCAACCCTTATAACCAACTTAAGAGTCCAAATTCTACAGATGCAGCACTGGTTACATGGGTAAATGGTTAATCTTTAATTTGTTCATATTTTTTTTTACTCATGTAACCCCCCCCACCCTCCCTTCCTTCCTTTTGTGATGCTGGGTTTGAGCCCAGGGGCATTCTACCTCTGAATTACACCCCCAGCCCTATTTTATTTTTTATTTGGAAACAATGTCTTACTAAGTTGCTGAAAGCCTCACTAAGTTGTTGAAAGCCTCACTAAGTGGCTAAGGCTGGCTTTGAATCTGAGATCTTCCTGGTTCAGGCTCCCAGGTATTGGAATTATAAGCATGTGCCGCCACATCTGGCTCTTATGTTACATTTCAATAAAATTTACCAAAAACACTGACATGCAAATGAAGTTTCTGTATATTCATTCTTCTACTGTCTGCAGAGTTTCTGAATATGAAGATTGTCATTCTCATGCACATCTTGTACTTTTACCACATATACATGCATCCATAAACAAATGTATGTTTTTCTGCATCTTTTAAAACATCATATAGTGATTTAATTATACCTTTCTTTGACTTATTGTTTTACTCCACATTGCTTTGTAGATTATAGAGTCAAAGCATGCACTAGAAAATAAATGATTGTGATAATTTATTTACCCTTATACCTGTGATTTTTTTTTTTTTGCTTTGCTTTGAGACTATCTCCTTGAAACTTTTGAAGGTGTGATTAAAGTTGGGAGAATTGTAAACCTGGAGGAACCTTTAGAAAACAGCCCTGACTCTTCCTATCAAGCTCCTACTTTCCATGCAGGGCTGGAACTAAAATGTGCTTTAATATATTCAGACAGCAATTCAAATACCAAACTCCTTCTGAAAGGCATAGTTGAAATGCGATCGGTAGGGTATGTATTAGGATGCATATGAAAATGTTACACAGGCAACTCTGATTTCTTCTGAAATGCTAATGAGCTATCACACCTATTCAATTCTGCATCTAGATTTTTAAAAAACCTCCACTCTCAAAGAGGGGCATATGAAGTCAAATTGAAGTGAGGGTTTAGGAAAACATTTTGCATACAAATTTTGATCTCATTTTCCTATTATGAAGAGACAAAATGCTAAGATACCTCCCCCTTTACACTTGCACCATTTATTTTATACAAATGACTATTTATCAGGGTCAAAATCAGGTTATCACACATCTTTTGTCATTCCCTGATAAAGGTAGAAAAATGAATACTGTGCTTCTTAGAAAGATCTCCATATGTGTATATCATCAAGAGAAATGTGTTTAATTTTTATCTAAAAATTGAGAGTCCAGATATTTAGAAGAGTTCCTTAGTTTTCAGTGGAAAAACCCTCAATTGGTAGCTCTGCAAAGCGGGGCATTGCACATCTCATTTTCCTCTCTAGAGTTTCTTTCCTTTAATATCCTCACCTATGCAATCTTAGGGAGTTGCTGCTATAGACAACCTAAGCAATGCAACTTCTGGGGTGAAGGTGAGGGGTTGGATGGGAAGTCCAAATCTAAATCAAATAATCCACACGTTCTTGGGGGCTCTCACCAGTAATTCCAGCTACTCAGGAGGAGGCTAAGGCAGGAGAATCAAAAGTTTGAAACCAGCCTGGGCCACTTAGGGAGACATTGTCTCAAAATAAAAAATAAAAAAGGGCAGGGGAAGGTGGAGAACACCTGTAATCCCAGGATTTGGGAAGCTGAGACAGGAGGATGGCAGGTTTGAAAAAAAAGAAGGAAGAAAAGAAAGAAAAAGGGCTGGGGGTAGCTGAGCATGGTGCCACATGTCTGCAATATCAGTACATGGGAGACTGAGTGCCGGAGCCAGCCGGCAATATTGAACAAACCTGAAGGAGGAAAGTGAGGATTGAAAGAAAGAGACAACAAAGATATTGGGAGGGATCACAGTAAATACTGTGTTGCTGAATTTATTTCAAGAGCAGCTTATATACAGTTCTAAGGTTAATCATTTTACAATGCATCAAGAATCACATGCCTCTTTTTTTGAACTTTGATCTCAGCAAAGTCCTTGAGCTATAATCCTTCAACTTCCAAATTAGCAAAAAACATACCTATCTAAATTGCCAAGTGTCTCGTACTTCCTGTAACCGCCCTATGTCTTTGTCAGAGCACGGATGACCACCCTATGCTGATGTAAGATCACTGTAGACCACCCTATGCTAATGTAAGAACACCTAAGAGCACAGGAGCCCACACCCTAGGACAGATTAATCCTAAATGAGCACAGCTGCAAGGACAAGAGGTCATTAGGAACAGAAAAGAGCTAGCTTTCTCAAAAACTAGCTTCCCACACTGAGACTGGAGGGTCTCAGGTTCAAGGACAGCCTCAGCAACTTAGCAAGACCCTTAGCAACATACCGAGACCCTGTTTCAAAGTTTAAAAAAAAGGCTAGGGGTATAGCTCAGAGGTAGAATGCCCCTGGATTCAGTCATGAGTACCAAAAAGAAAAAAAAAAGGGGGGGGGAGGCTTGGACTGTATCTCAAAGATAAGAACGCCCCTGGGTTCAATCCTCAGTATAAATAAATAGATAGGTAGAAAAGGCAGGGGATGTAGCTCAGTTGGCAGAGTGCCCCTGGGTTCCATCCTAGTACTGAAAAAAATAATCCACACATTCTATGCTATAGTCATTTTCCAATAATTTAAATGGGCTAGTTTTTACTTTGTTCAAAGAACAATTAAAGGCATTTTAAAAAGCACTAAAATATTAATAAATTTGTGGATAATACTTGTGGTTGGGGGAAAATCTGCTATTTGTGCCATAGAGTAATTCATGTAGTCTTTAAACATTTATTGAGTCCCTACTGTGTGGTAACTAATGTCTTAGTGCTGAGGGTACATCAGTGAACAAGACTGACAAGGTCCTTGTCCTTTGTGGAATTTATGTTCTAATGGGGAGAGACAGATAAGTAAACTAATAAGACTATTTAGCAGCAATAGTCATTCTAGGCTTATGCATTCTACCACTCGTTGAACACATTGTGATCAATGCCTTTGATTTACATGGAATAAAATTGCAAGCACTGCCTCACACAGGGCCTGGTAGTCAATGACGGGTTCGATTTTCTCAGGGCAATATCAACCTAAGACAGGGCTCGTTGAATGACTCATCGAGACCCCATGACTAAGCTGGTAAGATTAAGCACCTGGTAGGAAACGACCTAAGACAGGCACAGTCCTTCGTGCACTTTAAAATAAAAATGGGGGAGTTGCGGGAACCCAGCTGGGCCCTTTCCCCCCTGGCAATTGCTATCTGCATATATGAGTAATTATACTGACTCTTCTGCTATGGCTACATTGACATCTCGAAGTCTGGAGATTGCCCCTAGGATGCGTAGATGAACGACCCTCCTACTTCTTAGAAAGTAAATATATGACCCTAAAGGATTATGGTTTTATGACTCTAGAAAGTTTGCTATGTTAAGAATGTGGGCTATACATGTGAAACGAAGAAGTGGTGCTATTTGTGTTCTGACAATGATTGATATGTCATAAATGTCTATGTAACCCTGTTGTACTCAAGAAATGTATAAAAAATCCTTGCTGAAAAATAAAAAAAGAAAAAAAATAAGACTATTTTATATTAATTAATTAATTTATTTGTGGTACTAGGGATGGAGCTCAGGGACATTCTACCTCTGAGCTACATTCTCAGCCCTATTTTATTCTTCTATTTAGAAACAGGGTCTCAGTAAGTTGCTAACGGTCTTGTTAAGTTGCTGAGATTGTCCTGGTACCTGTGATCCTCCTCTCTCAGCCTCCTAAGTACTGGGATTACAAGCGTGTGCCACCATACCCAGTCATAAGACTATTTTATCCTTTATAAGACTATTTTAGATAGTGTTAAGTGACATGTAGAAAATCCAATGGGGTGCAGTGATAGAAATTAATGGGGTGGAGGTGTGTGATTATTTTAGAGGACAGGGAAGGCTTCTCAGAGGAAGTAACCTTTGAGTAGAGTCCTGAGTAAGAGTGAGTCATTAATTAACAAAAATTTAACATAGTTACCCTTTGACTCAGCGATGTAATGTCAACATATATACTCAAGAGAAATGAAAATCTATGACTATACAAAATCTTGTATATGAATGTCCATAGCAGCATTATTCATAATAGCCAAAAAAAGGTGGAAACAACCTAAATATATTCATCAGCTGATTGATAGTTAAACAAAATGTGGTTTATCCCACCAGGGCATGATGGCACACCTGTAATCCCAGCAACTCCAGAGGTTGAATCAGGAGGATTGCAAGTTCAAGATTAGCCTGGGCAACAATTTAGTGAAATATCATCTCAAAATAAAAAAATGAAAAGGACTGGGGATGCAGCTCAGTTGTAGAACACCCCTGGGTTCAATCCCCAGTAATACAAAACAAAGGTGGTATATCCATACAATAGAATATTATTTGGTCATAAAAAGGAATGAAGCACTGATATAAAATTGATGTTATTGAAATAGGCCAGTCACAAAAGGCCACACCCATATTGCGTGACTCCATTTATATGAAATGTCCAGAATAGACAAAATTAGAGAGACAGAAAGTAGATTTGTGGTTGTTTCGGGCTAGAAGTGGGGAGATGTGAGGTGTAGGGGTTAATAGCTAAAGGATTCTGTGTTTCTTTTGGGGGTGATGAAAATGTGTGACATTGGATGGTGGTTTTGGTTTCACAACTCTAAGTATACTATAAGTTGTGGAATTGTACATTTTAAAGTGGATAAATAGCAGGGCATGGTGGCACATGCTTGTAATCCCAGGATTTGGGAGGCTGAGACTGGAGGATTCGGGTTCTTGGCCAGCCTCAGCCACCTAGTGAGGCCCTCTGCAACTTAGTGAGACCCTGTTTCAAAATAAAGAATAAAAAATAGGACTGGGAAAGAGTTAAGAAGCATATGTTCTCCCTAATATGTGGATGCTAGGGAGAAGATGGGGCATAGGAGGGTCTCCAGATGAAAAGGAGAGATCCTAGATAAGCAACGAAGTTGATTTAATTGTAGTGGACGCAGGGGGCAGAGGGACGCCCTAAAGCACATGATGTAATTACACAATCATATCAAGGTCACTCACCGAAGTGAACCTGAGGGGGAGGGAAGGGGAGGGGATTGGGGTGGGAATTGGGGAAGGGATCAAATGAGAATTGTGTGCAAATATGTTGTTAACAACTCGTACTTAACAAAGGTGTATGCTATATTGCACGAATTACTACAATAAAAAATTTTAAAAAAATAGGACTGGGGGTATAGTTCGGAGGTAGAATGTCCCTGGGTTCAATCCCCAGTACCACAATAAATAAATAAATAAATAAAATAAATATTATATGTGAATTATATCTCAATATCAACAAAGAATCAGATTAAGAATTCCTGAGAAACAGTACTTCACTTCTCATTTCACAGCCACAGTAAAACGTGTGTGTGTATGTGTGTGTGTGAGTGTGTGTGTGTCTGTGTAGTACTGGGGATTAAACTTTGGGGCATTCTACCTCTGAACTTCACACCCAACCCTTTTTAAAATTTTTTGGTTTTGAAACAGGGTCTCACTAGGTTGCTGGGAACCTGCTATCCTCCTATGTCAGCCTACCAAGTACTGGGATTATAGGCATGTGCCACCATGCCTGGTTGGGGACATATTTTAGAGTTAGAATTGTCAGTATATATGGATATAGAGTGTGGAGTGTGAAGGAAAAAGAGGAACCAGCTATAACTTCTAGATTTTTGGTCTGAATTATGAACAAATAATTGTCATTTCAATTATCTTTAGGGATCTTTTGGGCTATGGGAAAACAAAGGACTATCTTATAACTCAGAAAAGCAACATATAGAACCATTTTTGTTTCTTTAGTCACTTATTTACTATTATGTTTCGACTTTCACCCTTTGCTTTCACAAATAATCCAACCCTCTCCAATAGCTGTGTGATAATAACAACGGACAACCTTTATCTTAATTCCATGCTTTATTGCTGTTATGTTATCATTTCCCCCCACATATTCTCTTATGTCCTACTTTTAAATGAAGACTTTTTAGAACATAAACTTTTTTTGGTACTAGAGATTGAACGCAGGGGCATTCTACCTTCAAGTAAAGCCAATCCTTTTCCTTTTAATTTTGAAACAGGGTCTTGCTAAATTGTTGAGGCTGGCATCGAATCTGCAATCCTCCTGCCTTCCAAGCACTGGGGTTACAGGCATGTACCACGATGCCTGACTGAACATAAACTTTCTATGAAGGTCACTGCTTAACCAATTGTATCTGCCACTGAGGCCAAGTCAAGGTTCTAAAGAGGCCACATTTTTCCTGGGAGTTGTCCAGGGAGCTTTGATCCATCTGTGGTTTTCTATTACTTGTGCTATTCTTTTTTTGCATCAGCATAGCTAATTGAGTTGGCTCTAAGACTCTAGAGGGGGAGGTTTTATAATGAAGAGTGAAAACCTAGCCAACTTATTTCATGCAACTCAGCTAAGAACCTTTACATGGGTAACTTAATAAGGTCACACTAATGTATTTTTTTCTCCTGTATGCATTCCAGCTGTATAAAAGCTTTAATCTCTAAAATTGCTTTTTAAATTAATGAAGATTTCTAAATACAATAGATTTCTTGCCAAGAAACAAAGTAATTAATATGAAACTAATCTTTTATTTTCTAAGTTGCACAGAATTAAGTAGTTTCTAATTAAGCTACATGGTGTTCACCTTTCTCTCAGGTGCTGTTCATGTAACAGAACTTGAAAGAGACCCTTTTGCACTCAACATATCCACAATATGTCCCAGAACTTTTCCCTCAAGCCTGATTTCTCCTGTGTTCCAAATTCTAATAAGCAGTGTTCTCGTCCAACAAGTCAACTAAATCAGAAATATTCTCCTTTTCCGGGTGAGGTGGCACACACCTGTAATCCTAGCACTTGGGAAGCTGAGACAGGAGGATCACAGGTTCAAGGCCAGTCTTGGCAACTTAGCAAGACCCATTTATCTATTTATTTTTGCAGTACTGGGGATGGAACCCAGGGGCATTCTACCTTCAAGCTACACCCCCAGTCCTATTTTTTATTCTTTACTTTGAAACAGGTTCTCACTAAGTTGCAGAGGACTTCACTAAGTAGCTGAGGCTAAGCCGGGCGTGGTGGTGCACGCTTGTAATCCCAGCATTCGGGAGGCTGAGACTGGAGGATCCGGGTTCTCGGCCAGCCTCAGCTACCTAGTGAGGCACTCCATAACTTAGTGAGACCTGGTTTCAAAATAAAGAATAAAAAATAGGGCTGGGGGTGTAGCTCGGAGGTAGAACGCCCCTGAGTTCAATCCCTAGTACTGCAAAAA
>PVLC010003092.1:0-12312 GCA_004027655.1 Graphiurus murinus
CGGAACTGGGGATTGAACTCAGGGGCATTCTACCTTCGAGCTACACCCCCAGCCCTATTTTTAATTCTTTATTTTGAAACCGAGTCTCACTAAGTTGCAGAGTGCCTCACTAGGTAGCTGAGGCTGGCCGCGAACCCGGATCCTCTGGTCTCAGCCTCTCGAATGCTGGGATTACAAGCGTGCGCCACCACGCCCGGCTTACAAGGGCAGAATTTTAAAAGTTAAAAAGCTAGATAAAAAACCAGAGTACAGGAATAAAAAAGACCCATTTTCCAGAGGCTCGGAAAGATTAACTATCTTGCCCTAGGCCACAAAATGGGGAATTAAAAGAGCATGGACCCAAAGCTGGGCCTTCAGGTAAAGTCTAAGGCAAACTTTCTTGTACTAGCCAATAGGGGGAATGATGCTTTATTTAGAGGATTATCCTTCCATAAGCAGCAAACTACGAGGACATGTTGATAAGCCGTGCCAAGAACGGCACTCACAATCTTTTCAGAAGAAAAGCATGGTGCAACCCTCCTAAAAGAGAATCTGACAGACCTTGAAACCTTGAAAGAAGTATTCCACTTCAGGAGTTTAACCTAACAAATTCATCTCATTTAAAAACAAATAAATAACAACCACCACAACAAGATCATCAACAATAAAATCACAGTTTTCTGTGCACAGAGACACACTGTTCACTGCAGTACAACTTACAACCACGAAAGCAAAACAAAGTGAAAATCAAACCCAAACAAAAGTAGAGGCCCGCTAAATATTCAGCAATGAGATAAATAAATACAAGACCCACTCCATTACACATTAGGCTGCTGTTCTTTTGAAGCAAAAATAGAAGCTGGGCGTGGTGGTGCAGGCTTGTAATTCCAGTACTTGGTAGGCTGAGACTGGAGGATCCAGGTTCGCAGCCAACCTCAGCTACTTAGTGAGGCCCTCTACAACTTGGTGAGACCCTGTGTCAAAGCAAAGAATAAAAAATAGGACTGGGGGTGTAGCTCAGAGGTAGAATGCCCCTGGGTTCAATCCTCAGTACTACAAAAAAAAATGGTGATTATAAAACATATATTAAGTTGGGTGTGGTGGTACATGCATGTAATCCCAGTTATTGGGAGGCTGAGACAAGAGGATCACAGGTTAGAGGCCAGCTTCAGCAACTTAGCAAGACCCTCTATAACTTAGTGAGATCCTCTTTCAAAATAAAAAATAGGGCTGGAGATGTAGCTCAGAGGTAGAATGCTCCTGAGTTTAATCCAAAAGAAAAAAAAAAGTATGTTCAATCAGGAAAATTATTTGGTTAGAATGTTACATAAAACAAAACAACAACAGGATTTCAGCTTCAATGAATGCAGTCACTGCGATTAGATAGATGGCAGCACATGCTCATGGCGGGGCCCCTCCAGCAATGGGAATGGACAGCCCACAGCTCTAGGCGACACGAACCATGAACTGCATAAAACTGGTGTTGAAAGCCGGGCGTGGTAATCCCAGCATTCGGGAGGCTGAGACTGGAGGATCCGGGTTCGCGGCCAGCCTCAGCTACCTAGTGAGGCACTCCGCAACTTAGTGAGACTCAGTTTCAAAATAAAGAATAAAAAAATAGGGCTGGGGGTATAGCTCGGGGGTAGAATTCCCCTGGGTTCAATCCCCAGTACTGCAAAAAAAAAAAAAAAAAACTGGTTGTTGAGGGGAAGAAGTCAGACGCAGAAAAGAATCAATGGGATGATTCTATTTATACAAGGTACACAGACAGGCAAAGCCGATCCCTGCCACCCAAAGTCAAGACAGGGTGCACCTGGGCAGAGTCTGGGCAGCGAGGAGATGAGGGCAGAGGGGGCTTTGGAGACATGTGCCCTCTCTCTTCCTGGCCACTGACTCCCTGGGTAGTTACTAAACCTGCTCAGTTTATGACAACCCACCCTGCAGTACATAACATGACTATGCGCTTCCATGCAGGTGCATTATATTTTACCAGCGTTTAAAAACCACAGTCATTTCCAAACACATAAGACTCTGCCTCTGGGAGTCAGGTTAGGGCACTGCATAGAGTGAGGCTGGCTGTGTTTAGATGGTGTGGCCACAGCGACAATCTTGTCACCTTTGTATGTGCGGGGAGCGGGGTGCTGGGGATTGAACCTCTGAGCTACACTCCCATCCCTATTTAAGTTTTATTTTGAAACAAGGTTTTGTTCAGTTGCTGAGGCTGGCCTCCAACCTAAGATCCTCCCGTCTCAGCCTCTCAAGTACTGGGATTGCAGGTATTCATCACCACACCTGGCTTCTTGTCATCTCTTTAGTCTGTATTTTCTGAATAATTTAGTAACAGGCATTTTTAATGGGTAGGGATGGCAAACAGTGTTTACAACCAACTGAACACTTGGCGGGATTTCCTAGAAGATTGTGTGTGTGTGTGTGTGTGTGTGTGTGTGTGTGTAAGAAATAATAAAAGTTGCTTTAAAATTTAATTTAATTTTTAAAAAATGGAATCCGTGAATAAGTAAGTTCACATGAATTAAGGTTGCAGGTGGAATTGGGGTCTCGAACCAGCTGACCTAAAAAGAAGGAAGAAATAATCCTTGACAGTCCACTGGACTCACTGTGGCAGAGACAGCGGGGACAGGAGGGGGAGAACAAGAGGTCCATCCCTTAGAGAAGAAATGGCCCAGTATTGCTGGCCTGAATATGAAGGAAGGGGCTGCAAACCAAGGAATGTGAGCAGTCTCTCTCCCTGTAACAGAAAAGACAAGGACACAGATGCTCCCTTGAGACTCCAGAAGGAGTAAGCTCAGGGTGAAGAAGCTTATGGGCTAGCCCGAGGCCTTAGCCTCAGCGTAAGTAACGCGGTGTTGCTGCCCTAGGTGACCTGGCTAGTCACGCATAACTGCCTGTGGCTTCTGTAATTTCTGCTTGACTCGCACCTGCAGGAACAGCTTGTTAGGATCTTTCCATCCTTGTCACACCGGGATGTATATAAGAGAAGCATCCATCTTTGTCAGAACCAGGATATGTGTGTACTAGAAGGGGTGGACGTGGTTTGTTGAGCTCACACACAATACTGTTTTGGCTACCACCCCTGCTGTGCCACCCTGCTGTGCGAACCTAAACTTTTCACCCTGAGCTTACAGTTTGTCTGTATAAAAGTAGCCCCAAATGGCCATTTGGCACTCCACTCGGGTTCAGTGCCCAGTGAGGTCCCTGCCAGTTAATAAAGACTTTCTTTTGGCTACTTTTGAGTTTGAGTGGTCTTCCCTGGTGGTCCTATGTCATAACAAATCTGATGTTAGACTTCTGACCTCCAGAACTGTAAGAAGATAAATCTGTGCTATTTTAGTTCATCAAGGTTGAGGCTATTTCTTATAGTGGGCATAGAAAACAAGTATCCCTAGATCGCTTTTTAAAGTGTTTTCTTTTTGTTACTCAAGCAAAACATAAACATGCTTCCCAGTTCAAGAAAATTAAAGCATTATGGCCGAGGGCATGGGTGCATGCCAGTCACCCCAGTACTTGGGGGAGGCTGAGACAGAAGGACAACGTGTGAAGGCCAGACTCGGCTACTCAAAGAGACCTTCCGCAATTTAATTTCAAAATTAAAAAATAAAATAGGGGCCGGCAGGTGACTCAGTGTTAGAACACCCTGGGTTCAATCCCTGGTAAAACACACACACACACACACACACACACACACACACACACACACACATTAGAGCATTATAAACCAGAGTGAAGTCCCTCTGACTCTCCTACAGACATGAGCGCTGTAATCAACGGCATGTGCAAACTCTAGGCCTCCTCATCCCTGTTCCTGCACACACCTGTGTACAGCGCACATTGCTCGCTCATTTGTGCAGCATTGCCAGCCACGAAACAGTTAACAGCCATCTCCCCAGGAGGGAAAACAGCCCCTGAAGCCCCCTTAGGGGCCGAGGCATCAGTGTCTGTTCTCTGTCACTGGGATGAAGGGGAGACGAGCCGAGCACCTTTCAGCTGCCTCTGTCTCTCTCCAGAGATAAATCCTTCAGTCCAGAGCTTGTGGTAGGTACTGAGTTCTCCAACCTTTCATCTGCTAAGTCCCATTGCTTAGGATATCAAGAAAGGAATTTGTTTACATGCATTTGGCCTTGCATTATCAAAAAAAAAAAAAATAGACTAAGATGTCCAGAAAAGGGAACATGATCAATAGCAAAGCAACTAGCCCCCCCCCCCATCCCGTGCTTTGCCACTAAGATATAACAAATGCCTGTGAAGCTTCCAGAAGGGCTCAAAGCACACCCTCCCCTCTGTTGTGAATGCTCAGGATGTCTGGTATCTTTCACAAATCTCATACCTGGCTCCTATGTCTCCAGGAAGGCTATTCACAAATCACAAATTAAAGCAGACTTTCAGAGCCCCAGGCCCCTGGAATTTTCCCTGAACCAATGAGAATAACTGGCTCTTCTACTCCCTCAGTGTCCATTCTGATGCCATATCTAGCCTTTGTCCATTGCGTCCAAAAAAGTGCACACTGCCCTACAAGCAGCTCTTGGTCTCCACTACTTTTTTTTTTTTTTTTTTTTTTTTTTTGCAGTACTGGGGATTGAACTCAAGGGTGTTCTATCTCCGAGCTATACCCCCAGCCCTATATTTTATTCTTTATTTTGAAACAGGGTCTCATTAAGTTGTGGAGGGCCTCACTAGGTAGCTGAGGCTGGCCGCGAACCCAGATCCTCCTGTCTCAGCCTCTCAAATGCTGGGATTACAAGCGTGTGCCACCACACCTGGCTGGTCTCCACTACTTAAGAGTCATTACTGTCTGGAAATTTCAACAGCCTATGCTGACCACTGGTATTGAAGTCCTAGGACTGCTTATTATCCAAAACAGAGCTAGGCATGCTCACACACACCTGTAATCCCAGTATTTGGGAGGCTGAGACAGGAGTATCATAGGTTCAAGGCCAGCCTCAGTAAATTAGCAAGACTCTCAGCAACCTAGCAAGTCCCTGTTTCAACACACACACACACACACACATACACAGATAATTTTTTCAAAAGGGCTGGTAGTGTTATTCAGAGGTAGAAGGCCTCTGGGTTCAATCTCTAGTACCAAGAAAAACAAAAGAACAGAAAGTCCTTTTAACATCCACTCAAAACCATCGGACTGGCAATTTGGCCTTGTTCTCAGAGAAGAAAACAAATTGGATCCATGAGGATTATAATCAGTATGTGTTTGTTATCCAGAGATATGTTAATTCATTTGATCAACAAATATTATGTGTGCCAAATATGCATGTGAGTGTGTGTGCACATGTGCCAGATATGTACCAGGCAATACAAGACAAAGCTCAGGAGGACAGGTCTCTAAGAAAGCCATAACTATGGCCGTGAAATTTCAGTGAGTTCTAAGGGACAGTCATGGATAGGAGGAAACGCACTAAATAAATGTCCTTATGGAGAACGATGGATCATTTGGGATGTTTGGTCACGGAAAGAGAAAGTTTGTGGGGTTAACATGTAGAGTGAGGAATAGCTATGGAGGGCTGTGGTGGTAGTGCGAATGATGATGATGATGATGACGACGACGACGACGACGACGACGACGACGACGACGACGACAGAAAAAGAGAATAAAAAGGAGAAAGAAATGGTGAAACAGGAGAAAGAAAGCATCATGACAACAGCCAAGATGACCACAACAGTGATAGCAACTGAAGGCTTATAAATGGCCAGGCCTGGTTCTGAGCATTTTCCATGTATGACCTGATTTAATCCTTTCAACAGTCCTACCTTAGGTGGGATTATTTTCCACACTTTCCAGGGGGAACTCAGACTAAGAATGGTGAAGCTGCATGCAACACAGTCCAAGCAGTAGAGCCCGGATTCCAATCTTAGCACCTCCCTGAATGCAGAGCCACAGTCCATGACTACCAAGGCAGGTAGCATGTTTGAGGCCCTGGATTAAATCCCTAGCAACACGCACACACGCACACACACACACACACACACACACACACACACACACACACACAATTACTGCACATGTAAGTCCCATGTGGATAATCCACTATCATCTCCTCATCCAAAATTCCTTAACCTAATCCTTAACCTATGTTAAGGAAGGGGAAGGAAAGGGGTGGGACCCGGAGGGAAACGCTCCAAGAGTTGTGTACATATATATTCCCATCACTCTATACCTCTGTATGATGTATAATTACAATGCACCAATATTATTTTTTAATTCCTTAACTTGATCACATCTACAAAGTCCTTTTTGCAAGGTAACATTTCATAGGTTCCAGGATTAGGTGCTGAGGCCACTAGAGAACTCCAGATATTTGTTCCATGAATATTTATTGGAAACCAAGTACTGTGCTAGCAATGAGGGGAACAGAAGGGAACAAATACTCAGTCCCTTACTTCACCAGAAAACATCTTTCATAACACACACTGCTTAAGTAATTGGTGAGTTGAGTTCTGTAGTCAGAACATAGACATCTCAGTGGAAAAAAAAAGATACAGTAAAGGATCAAAATGTTGAGGTTATCAGTGGATTGTTACCATTATCTGACAAAGATATGACAGAGAGCTGTCACATTAAACTCTGAAGAAAAAAAGGCAGGAGGTTGGAATTGGGTCATGAAAAAGATCAATCCTAGAAGCCTACAATGAAGGAAACAGCGGGCTACTAACAGACACATCCCACGAGTGGGGTTTACTGGGAACAGTGGAGAAGAAGGGACACACTGGAGATTATGAGAAAGTCAGGTTCACCAGGAATTATGGGAAGGAGCAGAGTGGGGATTGTGGGAAGCAGCGGGTTGGGGGCTGGGAATTATGGGAATGAGATGGGAATTGTGGGAAAGATTGGAGCTTGTTGAGAATTGTGGGAAGACATGGGAATTGTGGGAAGATGATTTCTTGACTCTTTGATCTAGAGTAAGAAATGCCCCTTGGCCACAAATGGAAGCAAGCCCAGCCAACCAGAATAATATTATAAACAGAGTGAATTACTGTGGCTGCTCAGAGGGGCCCTCTTTGGGAAAAGTGCCCAGATTAACTCTCCTGTGACTCTGGGGACATGAATAGATGCCACAAGGCAGGGTTCCAAAATAGTTATTACCCCAGGGGAAATCAAATCTTCGGTGGAGCCCTCGTCCCCACACCAGCCAAAACATGACAACCTATGAAACCACATCTAGAATGAGCCACAATCATTTACCATGAAACATTCAAGGACATCATGAGTATTATTATTCTCTAGCATATTACCCCAAATACTTTCTGCCTTGAGTTTTCTTTTTGTCACTTGTTCTATTTTTGGATGAGAGGAGGAAAAAGAAGCCTTCCATTAATTATAAATGTATTTAAACCACAAAAACATGGATTACTAGAAGGCAATTCTTTTGGAAGTCTTCAGCGGTGACTCACAGAAGCTTTTGCATAGTCTCGGTGGGCAAGGTCTATATATAAACACAGCTCAAACCAACCGTGGGATGTACAAGAAAAGTAGATTGCCCTGTGAAGGACATTGTACTAGGCCCTGTTCCCAATCAAAGGGAGAGTGATTCTTCTTGGTGGTCCAACCACTTAACTTAAACAAAGAGAACGGAGCCAACTTTCATCAATGAGCTTTTCTTCCAACCGAAGAAAAGAAAATAAAAAAATGAGAGTTGACTACTGGTTATGCCGATGTTATACCACACAGTTAATAATGATGGGTTTCAGGTCACCAGCAATTTCTCCTTTCAAACCAACTAGAACCATCAACCCTCAAGGGCCGATTGTCTAATGTGGGCTACATGGTACCCACAGTGCTCCGTGGACACCCAAGTGGTGGGTGGGTGAAATTCTGTCATTGTGTCATTACCAAAAAGAAGAGAGGGCCTTTCCATCTTTCAAAAACAAAAGCAAACAACAATAATAACAACAACAGTGATGACAAGAAGTAGTCCTTTGGTTAGGCTCCATGGAGGACCTATCGACTAGTTCAGTTTCACAATGAGCAGAACTTGTAGGGCTCAGTGACTTTAATGGGAATTTAATGGGAACATCAAGTTCTCATCAATTCATGGGAACTGGGCTCTTTCTTCTAGATGGCTCTTACGGTTCTGGGATGGGGATAGACATCCCTGCAATCTTTCAGAAGACTTCACAGTGTCTTCTACTCTGCACTTTTTTTTTTTTTTTTTTTTTCGGTACTGGGGATTGAATTCAGGAGCATTCTACCCAGCCCTATTTTTTATTCTTTATTTTGAAACAGGGTCTCACTTAGTTGCGGAGTGCCCCACTAGGTAGCTGAGGCTGGCCGAGAATCCAGATCCTCCAGTCTCAGCCTCCCAAATGCTGGGATTACAAGCATGAGCCACCACGCCCAGCTTCTGCGCTTGTTTTTTGTAAGTTCATTTCACCTCCCAGTGACACAGGGACTTTCTCTCCCAGCTATTGTGAGACTAGGCCGGGGCACAGAAGGAGGCCAGTTTCCTTCTCATTTACTATTAGGAGCTTCTTCCTGACAAGGAAGTGTCCCCACAGCATCCAGATAGCCCTGCTCTCCACGAAAACCCTCCCTCCTGCAGACAGGGGAGCAAGAAGACCAGAGACCCAGCTGGTGATTTGAATCAGGCTACAAAAATCCTGATCTAATACATATCAGATTGGCAGGATAAGCCCTGACTTACATGAGTGAGAAGCCTGAGAATTCAGCACATGAAAGAGACAGAAGTACAGATTCCTGGGTGGGGTGGGCCAAGCAGGTGGGTTTAATAAGGGCCCAGTGCTGCTAGGTAATGAGTACATTTTAACTGCCAGAAGGAACAGAAGAAAAGGAAAAGAGGAAGGGAGAGGAAAAGTAAAAAGGGTAAGAGTGAGAGGAGAAGCAAAGGAAAATGGTTAGGAAAATGATTCTTGAATTTCTCACACATTAAGGGACATGTAAATTGGTCTAATCCAACAGAAGGAAATCTAGCACTATCTATCAAAATTGCAAATGTACCTATTTTTTTTATCCCACTTCTAGGAACTGATCCTGTGATCCCATTTCTACTAACTCTTCAGCCACTGGCAGGCGGGTGACATGAAATGTGCACACAGCTGTCATCATGGTGGTGTTTCTATCGCAAAATAATGAAAACCACCCAAATATTAATCAACAGGAAATACTGACATAGATTGTGGGAGAACGAGGCAAGGTACTGTCATGGTGTCACAATGTGTCCACGTGACAGTTCATGCCAGTGACAGGGACACCTACACTGTGCTCCTGTGAAAGGCACATCTCTAAGAGCTACCACAGACAGGGTCAACTGCTGAAAATGGCTCCCCATCAGTATATTTCACTGTCAGGAGGGGAAAAATGTTATCTTGATAGTAAAGGATTTAAATTTATTGCAAAGCGAAAAATGGTTACTGGATTGAAATTATAAAGTAATGAATCATTTCCCAAAAAAGTTGGGCCATTAGTAATGTCACTAGATGAAGAACTATTTAGAGATGTCAGAAGGAAAAGAGAAAGGGAAATTATAAAGAGTACCCAGAAAATTATTCCTAAATATAGATACCTTCTAGAAGATTAATTTTTTTAAAAGAAAAGAAAATTAAATAGACTTCATAATTACTGTTCAAAAAATAAAACTTCCTACCAATTTCTGCTTGATTCCTGTCCTACAATGTGGTGACCTATATTTCTCAATGTTTACCTTATAGACAGATGTTGGACACTCCTATCACACCATCAGGCATTCACTATCTCCTGGATGCAGTAAAATGGTTGCTACCCTAGCCAGACACCTGGCAGTGAAGACAATTTGATCCAAATCTTAACCAAATCCTTAGATCTCAACCATGATGACCTAGAAATTAGGGCAACACTGTAAAGTGACTCTATGACGGTTTATGCTTTCAAGTCCAGCACTTCGTTCTTCTTGGTTGTTTGTATTAATAAATGTAAGTAGTCTGGGTTCCTTATACTCACTCAATGCAGAACATATGTATACCAAAGACTCGGAGGGTGACCGGGAGCCAGGCACAGCTAGGGGAGAGCTCCCCCTGGGATTGCAGAACACTAAAGGGCCTTTAGTTTCCAAAGAAATGTATCAGGCGACACAGCCCCTTGGGCACCTCCACTGAGCAGCATCCAGAGCTTTGACCTGGCATTCAAAAGCCTCTAGCCAAGAGCCTATCTTTCTGAGAGTCACTATTGGGTCCTTTACATGTTGGCGTGCATCCCAGATCTTGGATACTTGCTATTTTACCCAACCTGAAAAATATTCTCTCACTTGCCTTTTATGCTCCAAACTCAGCTCATCTTTCCCTGACCGCCTGCTTACCACGTCTCAGAGACAGTATGAAAAAATTTTCAAGTGCTGTCTTGCTTAATCTTCACAATCTAGGAGGAAGAGACTATTATTAATCCCACTTTATAGGCAAGAAAATTGAGATGCATGAAGATTAGGCGAATTGTTCTGATTACTCAGACAGTAAGGGGCAGAGTGGGGATATAGACCCCAGTCTCCAACTCTGCACACTGGAAGTTTAATCTACTGTGTCAAGTGTGGTCTTCCATATCAATGTTTTTGCTTAAAGACTTCTCGTCTCTTAGTTCTAGATCCTGTTTTGGCCTTATGGCCCAGTTCCACCCAGTAAGTCATCCGTGGTCACCCCAGAGAAAAAGATGGCTCCTTCCAAAGCCCAGCAAGGTTTCCTTGTGCCACGTTTAAGGCTTTCAAAGCAAAAGTTTTCTCCTTCCTACTAGATTATAAGGATAGGCAACATAATCTTTATATTTCCCCATGCATAGGTCTCTGTTGACACCCTGTTAATTGACTAAAAAATAATGCTATACTATATCAACCCAACAGGCCATCTCCCACAGTGGGATCAGCCCTGTTCGGTAGAAGAATTGAACTCCTTAAGAGTTTAATGGAAAAAAAAAAAAAGGAAAGAAAAAGTACATTGCATTTGTTCAAAAAACATTTATTCAGACCTAATATGTTCAAGTTGATCTGACTCCAGCAGTCTACTTGAAACCGTCAGCTTGCCTCTTAGGAGGAAACGAAATGGCATATTTTTCTGGCATCAAATAGAAATCACTCCTTAATATGGTTCTACAAATGACAGGCTAAGGACATTTTTTCCAAAATCTCCACCCAAAGTCGCGGGGGATGCTGTTGGCAGGCTCCCTATGCAATGCCATAATTAGCAGAAAATGGAAAAATCCAAGAAATAAGGAGCCGTGCAACAGGGTTGGGGAACCCAGGGCAACTGTTGATCCATGCACAGATCAAAGGGGCGCAGAAACCATTCTCAGGTTTACACAGCTGCATGTTCCTTGTGAGAGCTGTAAAACAAACACGATGTGGACAGGAGGGAGAGGTCTTGTGATGGGGAATGTGTGGGTGTCGATGACTCCCCAGGACATCAAATGACCCCAGAGGCTGGAGGCCACCTCACTGCAGGGCTAGAAAAAGAAGCTTGTGCTTTTTTCCAATCCAGGATGTATTTTTATTGGGCCAAACCATTTCACTAATTCAGCCTTCTATAACCTAATAACAAAGAGGGAAGAGGGTCATGGGCCAACATGCAAAAAAAAAAAATCTTTTGAGTTTCATAAACACAAGCAACAGAGAAGTGAATTGGTCAAGTCCTAATAATTTGGGAAAGAGAAACTCCTGGCTCCAGCTTATCTTTTTGAGTTGCTGTGTACAGCATCCAAATGAGACCCAGAGCTCTCAAAACTCCTTTAGGTGCATAAATTCCAAAACTAAATAATAACAAAGCCATATGTTACTGTATTTTTAGATATGAATTGCTGTACAAGGCACAAACACAAAAGCAGCCCCCTGCTATCATTTGGATTCATTAAAAATAAAATCATCTCATAAGCCTTCAAATGTTGATTTTTATTTTTGGTTTTTTTTTTTTTTTTTTTTTTTTTTTTTTTTTTTTTTTTTTTTTTTTTTTTTTTTTGCATTACACAACTTTCATATTTCCCCTGTGTATGGAAGTATAATTTCTTTACGTGGTTGTTCTCGATGTCTTGCTTGATATACATGTAATATTAGGAAATGAAAATTATATATTTATATATACATATATATGAATTTCTTGTTTCGTGTATTAGAAAACAATATGTTTTGCTCATTAAAGGCGCCAATATAAATGCTATAAACCATGAAATTACCTTTGAGCCCTTCCTGAAATAACCAGTTCACAAACAAATGATCCATGCAAAAAGGCAAGGGGAGATTACAATAATAAGACTAAGTTACATTTTCATTTCAGGCCTTTTTTTTTTAATATGGAAAAGTATTATTACCACAAAACCGACATTTGTGGCAGGTACAT
>PVLC010003092.1:12412-102826 GCA_004027655.1 Graphiurus murinus
AAAAAAAAAAAAATAAAAAAAAAAAAAAAAAAAAAAAAAAAAAAAAAAAAAAAAAAAAAAAAAAAAAAAAAAAACTCAATAAAGGAAACCTTGTTTTCTCACTTCAGAGAGCTGGTTTAAAAGGGATAGTGGCAAAACCATTTCACTAAAATGCTGCTGATGTTTTTGATACTCAGAAAATAAGACTCTACCCTAGTAAGGACCAAAAGAAGTTATGAATGGTAGGGATCTCACCCATGAGTCAATACTCTCCAGCTGAAATTAGCAAAGCCCTTCCTTAGTTCAATGGGACAGCCCAACCAGTGTGATCCATCTCATTTGGTAACTGGCTAGAAATGCACATCTCTGAGTCCCACTCCAGAAATTCTGAAATAAAAACTTTAGAGGGTGGAGCCCAGGGATGTGTGTTGTACAGAACCTTCCGTGGGTGCTGGTGCATGCTGTCTTTAGAAGAACCAAGACCTTAGTCCGCCAACATCAATTCCAGTGTTGGCGATGATGCCGGTATTTATCTCCCCTATGATCCTGCAGTGGGTCACCAGCAGTTCCTCTGCACTGCTCCCTAACTCACCAGTGTCCCTTCTTCAGTAACTGGAGATGACATGGAGTCAGCTGATGGGCATATTTCTGCCAAGATGAGTCCTTGCCATTTTCTGCTCTAGCAAATCTGACCTGCAAAGTTGTAGAGGACACATCTTCGGCCAAACTATGAGAATAAGTGAGAGCCACTGATTCTGACAGAAGCCAAGGGCACAGGGGGCTCCTAAATGACCTCTAGCTTTTAACCATTGTCCCTGTGGTGGACCCAAAACACTGATGAAAAAGCCAGGATGAGTCCACCCAGGCCAGGAATGGGCCACCCTTCTGAGCAAGGCCTGCCCCAGGTGAGCCCTAAGTAGAAAGCCCCACATCTCCTGTGGGCCAGATCTTGCTTTTAATTAATTAACAATTCATTCATTATTTCATTTAATGACTCAATAATGCAATCAGTCAACGAACATTGACAGCGTTCTCTTCTCGCCCTCCCTCCCTTCCCCTTTCTGTTTTTTCTTTTCCTTCATGCTAGAAACATAAAGTTATATTGGACTATTTCTTCAGAGAGAGATACTATTATATGTGCATTAGACAGCTGCATTAGGCTATCCCTTTGTGGAGTTCACTGTCTAGTGGGAGACGTGCATTCACAAAGAGATCATTATAATTCAATGAGGTAGTTATGCAATAGAAATCTACACGGAGAACATAAAGAACAGATGCCTGGGGACCTCTGCTTTTTGTTTTCATTTCTTGGTGGGAAGGAGTCACACACTCAACACAACTAAATCTTATAGAACAAAGTAAACAAGATTGGGAAAGGGGAGATTGGAGGGTTCTAGACAGTGGCAGACCATGAGTGCCATTGTCTTTAGTGGATGGGGCTTATCAATTACAAGGTCACCTCCATGTCTCTGTGTCTCCAATCTCAGCTCCGGGCTTGGCTCAGAGATGCTAAGTCAGGTCCAGCAAAAATTAAACTGGATAAGCAGTTGGGAGCTCATCAGAGAAGGTCAGCTCTGGAGGCAGGAGAATACGTAAGGCTCCATTTGAGAAATTTACCCAGAGGTCAGCAGCAGAGGGATGGCCAAGTAGAAGGACAAGGCTGTCTTCCAGGACATGACTGTGTGGGAAGCAAGCTGGTTAACCTGAGGAATACTGAAGAAGATCGTGAATGGCCTCTTAGGAAGGGGCAAGGTTTTGAATGCGGATTGTCCCCTCCAAAACTCATGTTGGAGTTGAGTTCCCATTAAGAGGTATTAAGAGAGTAGAAACTTAATCAAACTATGATTGTAGAGGTAGAGCCTTTGAGAGGTGATCTGAGATTAGATAAGGTCATCAGGCTGGAGCCCCCATGATTGAATACTGGTGGCTTTACAAGAACAGGGAGACCAGAGGACACACACGTGAGCTCCCTGTCCCTTGTCATCTGATACCCTGAACCTGAGACTCTGCCAAAAACGAGGCCACTGCAGGATGAGGCCCCTTGACTTTGGATCAGAACCAGGAGCCCAAACAAACCTCTTTCCTTTCTTAACTTACCCAGTGTGTGAGGCTATGTGACTAGTAACAGAAAACAGACTAACACTGAAGATGTTGGATGAAAACAAAGGTTCTTTTGTGCTTGGATGAGGTCCTACCAGAACTGACCAGAGCAGGCTGGTGTGGAAAGTCAAGAGGTCTCCACTCTATGAAATACTCCCTACTCAATGCAGCATGGAAGGAAGAAAGAGCACACAGCTGTCCATTTGTGTTCCAAGGAGAAGACAACTAACCCATACATCTTAGAATCAGTAGAAAGAAAAAGGAAGGAAGGGAGGACAAGTAACCTAGCAAGATGGTGCAAATAAATCCACAGAGGAGGAAGGATCACTTGATGCCCGTACCCTGTGACATGGAGTGTCAGGAGGGAAAGCAAAGATAATTAGCCCTTGCTACCTGCTTATTATGCACGGCAGATCACCCTGGGAGATTCACAAGTGTCTTCCTTCTTCACTCCTGCTGCAACACTAAGAGAGAGGTGAAGACTCCAGTTTTGCTGGAGGCTCAACAGAATAAGGCCTCTTGCCTGGAGTCACAGCTAGAATGGAGGAAGGCTGGGGAAGGCAAGGCATGTCCCTGGTGGGACTCCGAAGTCCAGGAAAGATGTGGCCGAGGCATTGAGAAGAAAGAAGGAAGGTTCAGCCATCGTGGAGGTAGGGTGGCTGGCAGGGCAGGACTCAGCCTGAGCATGCCCTCCAAGAGGGCTCTACATGAAGCTCAGAAGCTTGACATCCTGGCAGGGTACCTGTGGCCTAGATCACTGGCCTGTAGATTCTGAACTCGAATTCTCACCATTCGAAGCCATCCCTGAACACCATGCCAAGCATTTTAGTTACGGGCACATTCGGCTCTGCAACTTTGATCTGTCTCAGTCCACTTGGCTCTTCTATGAAGCCTTCCAAATTCTTTAGGGGAAGGGCAGCATATTTAAATTCAGTGGAATTTCCTGCCTAACTGAGCAGTGCCAGAACTGCTCTATCGTGGAAATAAATCTAGAGGGAACTTTCTTCCCTTCCTTTTAAAAAAATGATATAGAACATAATCATTCAAGTGGATCCTAATTTAAAGTATCCTCGGTCCAAAAGATAATTATTTGGACCATATAAATACTGTGTGTGGGTGTAACAGGGATTGCATGCACAGCTATAAAAAAATATACTTGGCTCTGTTATTTTCTTAAAATTGCTGTGTTGTTACCATTTTTATTGAGTTAATTAAAAGACCATAAAATCAATTCAAACATGTTTGCAAACAGATTTTCAAATTTCATACGCTGTGTTCAGTTGTTAGGCAAAAGATAAGAAAAGGACAGATGTCTCTCTGCTTAGAGCTTGAGAGCGGTCACTCATTCACTCACCCCCCACTGTGGTCCCTGTACTTGGACAGGAGCAGCCCCTTCCCCAGGCACCATCAGTCTGATGAGAGACAGAATCCAAAGGGCATCACTTAGATCAGTGGGTGGCGAATGTTTTCTGTAAAGAACCAGCTTGCACATATGTTTAGCTTTGGAATCCACTCAACTCTGCCACTGTAGGGCCAAAGCAGCATGAACAGCCCATAAACATGTGAGCACAGCCATGTACCAATAAAACTTTATTTATAAACACTAAAACTTCAATACTTGGAAGGCTGAGACAGGAGGATCGTAGGCTCAAAGCTAGATTCAGCAACTGATCAAGACCCTCAGCCACTAAGACCCTGTTTCAAAATAAAAATCTTTTAAATAGGGTTAGGGTTGTAGCTCAGAGGTAGAGTACCCCTGGATTCAATCCCCAGTACCCCCAAACTATACAGAACAAAACAAACACTAAAAGTTGAACTTCATGAAAGAGAAAGTATTACTCTTGTTTCGAGTAAAAAGAAAACATTTAAAATGTTAGCTGGGCGTGGTGGCGCACGCTTGTAATCCCAGCATTCGGGAGGCTGAGACCGGAGGATCCAGGTTCGCGGCCAGCCTCAGCTACCTAGTGAGGCACTCTGCAACTTAGTGAGACTCGGTTTCAAAATAAAGAATATAAAATAGGGCTGGGGGTATAGCTCGAAGGTAGAATGCCCCTGAGTTCAATCCCCAGTACCGCAAAAAAAAATAAAATAAAATGTAAAAGCATTCTCATCTCACCAGGCTGTATAAAAACAAAGGTCGCTATGTAGATTGCTACATAGGGAAAGGTACCATCCAAAGCCTGCCCGGACATTCGGAGAAGAAGGAGGGATCCTCTCCTGCTCCATCCACCACATGTCTCTGTCAATCCAGAAGGTTCTCTCTGTGCAGTACAACAGGAAATTCCCTCGCTTCTCTGTTGGCCATCAGATTTCTCTGCTCATTTCTAAAATGGCTTTTTGCCTGATTCTAAACATGGGTCTTTGGTGACTCTCCCTGCTCCCTGGTGGCCTTGGAGATTAGCTCCAAATTTGATAAAATGCTAAGTTGGCTTCTTTCTTTTTTGTCCAAATTGTGCAATGCAGATAAAAATCCAAGCCAATCCTTTTTGAATAGCTGAAGACATGTTAGCCCACAGATTGAAACTTGGGAATCCAAGTTACAACCAGAAGGTAGTTTTCATGGTCAGCTTCTAAAACCACCCACACAGCAATCCCACATGGAAACACGAAGAAGCGTCTAGATTATTCCCAGGTTGCCTTCCTGCCTCAATGGCTGTCTGTCAGCCACCAGCCAGCTCCATTATAATGACGGAAACATAACTTAGTTCATGCGAGTGGCCTTCAGTGGGCAAATGTTCAAGCACATTAAGGTTTTAATATAATTATAATTATAGAACATGTTCAACCAATTAACCACAAATATGCTGTTTATCTGAAAGGCTGCCAACACTGGGAAATGCAGTCAAAATAACATTAGGCTGTGGTCCTTAAGCAAAGAGTACACAGGGAATCAAAGGACAGATCAGAAGCAAAAGGCCAAAATAAATATTTTATGTGATATTTGATGAATATTTCTTCAAAATGCCCGATTGAAAAAATGCCATCTCAACGTCCCGTATATTTACTTGATGGAATCAGATTAAGTGAGTTCATGACATTGTTGAAAAACATCGTAAACCAAAGAGAGAGTGTGTGTGTATTTTGTAAATTTTGGCTCCTGTAACACTAAGTATAATTTAGTAAGTTAAAAAAGAAAGACAATCAGAACACAAACACGTATTTTTAAAGTGGTTTCGAAACTTCTTGTTGCTCCATGCATCTTTCTTAGTTACAGCCTATAAGAATTTAAGCAAAATTAAGCTTTGCCTTAGCAACTAAACAAGCCAAGCCTTCTCATAACTTTCTCAGGCTAAAGAATTAAAAAAAAGAACCTAGTCGAACAATTTGTATATATACAATTTGTACTGCTGTAAAAGCATATTTTGAAAAGTGCTCCCTAAATAATTAAGCTATTCCTTTTACCATACTTCCTATATTACAGAAGTCATTTTCTCACCGAGAATCAATAAGTCATTCTCCATGTCAGTCATTTTTCTCCATTTAACAGAATGGACTAAAGTCCGACACGGCAAGTTACATTACCTTTGAATTATGTGTGTAATTTAAAATTCAAAGTACTGCGCTAAGGAGCTTTTTAGACTGACCACTCTGCGCTCTCTTCATAAATACGGTCCCTCGCAGACCCTTCTGACAGATTTACGGAACAACAGGACTTTGAGACGGTTAAGACGCGGGTTCTACAGGAAAGCGGCTGGGGTAACAATACCGCAGGAACAATTCTTTTTCAAAGGCTGCACAAAGCAAACTGTCATACATCATTCACCAGGAAACGACGCTCTGTTTCCAGATTAATGGGAAAGCCATTCTCTAGCATCTTAGCTTTAATTACAAATAAACACGTGGGCAGAAATTGATGTGTCTGCTCATAGTACTCCCGAGTCCACGCTGCCCAGCGGGTTTTGTTTGACCAAATCCAAGGCCTTCGATAAAATTTCAAACATACACGCCCTGAAGAGTTTTATCCTAAAGAGACTGCCATCAGTTAATTAAAACGCATCTCAAGGGGGAGGATACAGAGAGATGGAAAAAGGAGAATTTATCAATGCGTAAGTGCAACGATTCTATGCTGAAAATTTCATAAAAGGGACTTTTATAACCTTTAACTGAATCCATGAGTTGATGTACTTATGATTATAAACAGAATATAATGAGCTCTTTGGGAAAGATAAAAATAAAGTGACTATTGGAAATATCAGTGACTATATTTAGATTTGTAATGGACTGATTCAACTAGAGGATGGTAAAAATTTGGGGGGAGGATCTAGGGATTGAACCCAGGGGCATTCTTCCTCTGAGCTACACCCCCAGCCTTCTTTGTATTTTATTTTGAAACAGGGTGTTGCTAAGTTGCTGAGGCTAGCCTCAAATCTGCAATCCCCCTGTTTCAGCCATCCAAGTACTGGGATTACAGGTGTGAGTCACCATGCCTGGCTTGAGACAGGAAAAACTTTCAAAAAGAATCTGCCAAGTAAACATCACTTTTCTATAGCCCCTACTCTTTAACTCCCGACTGCCTATAAAGAATCAGGCTGCCAGCCGGGCGTGGTGGCGCACGCTTGTAATCCCAGCATTCGGGAGGCTGAGACCGGAGGATCCTGGTTCGCGGCCAGCCTCAGCTACCTAGTGAGGTACTCCGCAACTTAGTGAGACTCGGTTTCAAAATAAAGAATAAAAAATAGGGCTGGGGGTGTAGCTCGGAGATAGAACGCCCCTGAGTTCCATCCCCAGTACCACAAAAAAAAAAAAAAAAAAAAAGAATCAGGCTGCCTTAGCCATCCTGGCTGGTAGACAAGAAAGCAAGACTTCACAACGTTGCAATTTCAAATTCTGCTTATTTAGAGAGTACAAGCACAGGCTTGATTTTAGAACTGGGATCTTTACGTGCAAAGTGGGCTTCTCATCCTTCCCTTTGTTCATGAATTTCTGCTTCCTGTCACAGTGGAAAAGTGCTACTACAGGCCCCCAAGGTGGGACCTTTCCTAGATTAAGTCACCATAGGAACTGCTGCCCTGCACCCCAATACTCGTCTCTTCTTCCTTCATTCATTAGTAACTAATTCTGACAACTGTACACCTTTGGCACAATCTTACATATACCACTCTACTTTATTAAGTCTTTAGGCCTGCCTTGTTTTGGATCATCAAAAGTTAACTCTTGGGCAGGGCATGGTGGGGCCCAGCTCAAAATCCACAAGTACTTGGGAGGCTGAGACAGGAGGATCACAAGTTCACGGCCAGTCTCAGCTACTTAGTGAGAAGCCCTCTGCAACTTAGTAAGACCCTGTTTCAAATTAAAAAAAAAAAAAAAAAATAGGGCTAGAGGTGTAGTTCAGAGGTAGAATGTCCCTGGGTTCAATCCCTAGTTCCACCATAAATGAATGAATGAATGAATGAATGAATGAATGAACGAACGAATAAATAAATAAATAAATAAATAAATAAATAAATAAATATGAACTCTCCTTGCCTCGGTTTTATTCTTGCCAACTTTTCAACTTAGCATTCCAAAAAAAAAATGCTAAAAACGCCTTAAAAAATATATCAGTAGCCTCATCTACTCAGAAGCCTGAACATCAGCATGGCCTAAAACTCAGAGGAAACACACTGGCAAGGTCCTGCAGCCAAGGATAGGTGAGGTTTTACCCCCAGGCTCTGGGTTCCCGGCATGAGGTTGCCCCCCCAACCCCCACCAGCTGCCTGCACACTCAGGTTTACTGAGAATTTGTAAGACCAGCAGAATTTTCCTGCTGGGTCTTACTTTAGTGCGGTAAAACTCAACAGTCTCAAATTGGGAGACTCCAAGGATGATTTGGGTTTGTTTTTTTTTCCTTCCTATTCCTGAAATGATTTTTTTTTTTCTTTTCCCTAAACTTGTTTGGATTTTTTTCCCCACTTGAAAAAATCCAGTGGTTCCCCTCCCCAATGACAAATTCTGGCCTGTAAATAAATCAGTCTATCTGAGCAAGGGTATACTGATAGGCTCTTTAAGTCCAGATTCCCATGTGATCAATTCAAATAAAAGGAAGCTGGGCATGGCGGTGCATACCTGCTATCCCAGCACTTGGGAAGGACAGACAGGAGGATCACAGGTTTGAGCAACTTAGTTAGACTCTTAGTAACCTAGAGAGACCCTGCTTCAAAACAAAAAACTAAAAAGGGCTGTGGGGGTGTAGCTCAGAGGTAGAATGTCCCTGGCTTCAATCCCCAGTACCACATGCATACACACACACACGAATGAATGAATGAATGAATGAATGAATGAATGGAGGTTCCATATAAATGAACCTATATACTGGGAATTTTCTCTCTCCAAAAGGATAACACCTAGGGAAGTAAAATTTTGTCCATGTAAAAAGAGAGATATTGCGCATGTTACTGGCTCCTTCAGGATACCAAGGCTCAGCACATTGTCCTGGTGAAATTTCCATGTGGCTATGGTATACATTACTAATGACAGAAGGCAAGATCTGCATGCTTCCCCTTCACAGAGAAAACCCTGCACTATGGAGTGGTTTGCTCTTTCCAAACAAATTGCATTAAAAGCACAGCAGCCACCATCCCCACTGCCACAAAAGTCACTAGATCCAACCAAGATCCAGTTGCTACGTCAAATATTACTTTTATTGCTAGGAGGTGTGGGTCCCATCAGAGCCTCTGCGGTGTCCATCCTATCACTGGGTAATGAATTTCATATATGTATGTGTCTTGGAAGAAAAAAAAACAGTAAACTCATAAATAATTCAATGCACTGTCTCCTGCCAACTGATCATATATTGTTCATGTCTCACCTGCCATATTAAATAAAAATTAGAAAGTGTTTCCTCTTTTCATTTAAAAACCAACCTGCGACTGGAGTTGCAAGTGGCCGCAGGGTCCTGAAGGTAGTGGACAGTCGGGAAAATATTGGTAAAGTGCTTGAAATACTGCGTAGGGATGGCTGAATTCAGGGGGAAACCGGGAATTAAATCTTAAGGAAAAATTTACCTTAATGATGTCTCTAAAGCTATGTTAGTATAAAAAAATCTATATTGGGTGACAGAATGAAAATGAAAAATATTTCCACTTGAACTTAAGAAAAGATGGGCTGCACAATGTTCTTTGGATCAGAGCATTAAAACAGGCCATTAGGAAAACCTTTCTTTTCATGCCTTTGTGGATAACTATTACTAAACTGATCCTTATCTTAAAAAAAAAAAAAAAGAAAAAATATTAGAAACCAAGTCCAAGGAAATTATCAAACAGCTGGGCGTGGTGGTGCATGCTTGTAATCCCAGCATTTGGGAGGCTGAGACCAGAGAATCCAGGTTCACAGCCAGCCTCAGCTACCCAGTGAGGCACTCTGCAACTTAGTGAGACCAGGTTTCAAAATAAAGAATAGAATATAGGGCTGGGAGTATAACTCGAAGGTAGAACACCCCTGAGTTCAATCCCCAGTACTGAAAAACAAACAAACCAAAAAAAAAAAAAAACCAGTCTAACCTTTTTGCTTAAAGATTTGATCTTGTTAACTCAAAATTGGAGAAGTTCTTTTGTCATTTTTCTCATATTTTGAATGCCCCAGTCCCTTGCTATGCTACTAGAAGACAGAGCATATTTGGAGCCCTTAAACTGCTAAAGATAAAAAAACAGGAAGAAAAAAAAAAAGCTAGGCATGGTGGCACACTCCTGAAATCCCAGTACTTAGGAGGCTAAGACAGGAGGATTGCAGTTTCCAGGCCAGCCTCAGCAATTATGTCCCTGGGAGTCAATCCCAAGTACCAAAAAGGAAGGAAGGGAAAAGAAAGAGAGATGGAGGAAGGGAAGAAAGAAAGAGAAAAAACAAAAAAGCTGAACAATTTTCATGTGACTTCAACGAAATGACAGCATACGCTACTGTCTTGTTCAGTGACAGTAACACGACTCCTTCTGAACTAAGTATTTCTCTAGTCTTCCACAGGCTCGAAGTTAAGAATACATTGACAGCTCTCCAAGAGAGGATTTTCTGTTTGCCAAGGCTCAAGGATGTAAAAGCAGGTTGATACCGGGTTAAAGATCCTACTCCACACGCACCAGCAGCCCATTTCAGCAGACATGAAAATTTAAGGAGAGTCATTCATTGCTCAGACAATAAGAAATGAACAGCTTCACAGGAAAAGAGAAACTGAAAACTATGCTGTAGGAAGCCAAGTGGAGAGACTGCACCAAAGCAGAGAGCCCTGTTTCCTGGCCGCCCCCGACGTGTTTTCAAAATTTCAATGCTGTTTTTTTTTCCACCACTGAACCAGGTCCAGCACATCTTGCCCTGGCCCCTCACCCAATGGCTGATTCCCTCCCCTCTGTGGGAGAAAAGACAGAACAGGACCCCCACAGGGCCACAGAGGGTGGGTGTCCTGCAAGACATGGAGCAAAGAGACTACGGATATTGATTTTAAAATCAGGTGTAGATTTTCTAAAAATAAAGGATAAATTAAGAACATATTGATTATAAAACTAACCTACCTTAGAATAATAGAGAAGGGATGGATTAAATTTGCCCATGACAGTCACCCAGTAATATATAGGATGATCTCATTGGTGGGGAGTATATAATTAAAAAGAAGCTGCTCTTTGATTCTCTTAATCTTAGTTTTTGTCATTTCTTTTTAGTTTCTGCTCAAACATACTCTTTAGAAATCATATCAAAAATGCATCAATTGAAACTAGTTATGTCTCCTTTATGGGGGGGGGGGAATCAAGTTATCGAATCCAAAAAATACATTTTGCTTAATTACCAACAAAGACATAATGTATTACTTTTTCTGAATCCGCAAGAGACGAGAAGACTATAATTTTTATTGCATGCTAAGTTTTCACTGAATCACAATATTATTAAGCTTTAAATCAGAGGACTGGTTCCTTTGGCTAAGTGGGATGCTACTAGAAAGTAAAAAGGGGGAAGAAAACCACCTCATCTGGGACTGTAATATTTGCTGAAAAAAATCTACTTCAAAACATTAATCAAATTTTTCGCCTACTGGGCAACCATATGGTATAGCAGCATGTGAATCTCACAAACTTGCTGATCTCCTGTAACTGGGTGCAATTAATTACGCTGGCTGCATCCATCTCCTGGATTTTCGCCTTGTGAAAAAAAAAAAAAGTATTTATTGCAACAGCTTTTACAAAACAAGGGAATGAAAATCACAATTGATTAATGAGCTGAATGGAAATATTTCCGTTAGCAGATTTTTTAAAATGAATAAGGATTAATACCGTGGATGGGAACGAACACACGTCGAGCTCGCCTTGTATTCTCGGACCCCCCAAAAGGTGGAGAGAGCGCGGGTTGGAGATGGTGCTGGGAGCTCCAATATGCATTATTCACTAGCAGGCTTTAGATCGCAAGTAATAAAGCCCTAAACTGGTGAAGTAATAAAGAGGTTGGCTTTACAAGATACTATCCTGGGAGACAAAAAGCTTGTTCTTTGATTTGAAAACACAGATATTAAATACTCAGTGGGTGAGGAACATTATAAGCCTGACAAAGAAGGGAATGGAGAGGGCTCTTAGAAGCAGGCAGTGTGCTTCTTCCTCAGCTATTGACGCCCAAGGTTTGCTGCACATATGGTCCGGTTAGCGTTTTAAGACTTCTCCATAAAACCAAGTATCCGAGAGAAAGTCAGAATGGTCCCACTGTCCTTACCTGCCGGCTAAAGGTGCAAACACTGCATACAGCAACACCTTTCCCCACCGGGGTGCAACCTACTCCCCCACACACACACATTTAACTTTCCTTAACAACCAGACCCTCCCTTGGGCCTTCAACGCATGATTCCTGACACATGTGAGGCTCGCAACCCTGCCCTCAAGGTTGGTGGTACACAGAAGAGCCCTTGCGCCTGCGCAGCACTGCCCTGTGGAGTGAGGCCACCCCAGCACTAGTGATGCTTAGGGACTGCTTCCACTTTCTCTCAAGAAGACAGCAGAAGAGAGCAGCTCCAGTGTTTTGCCAGTTGTTAAATACTCGCCTTGAGAAAGCAAAGCAAATATAAGCCAAAGTGGAAGAAATAACCTATGTTTGGGAGATCCTATATGGTTATCACTTCTGTAAATGATAAAGGAAAAAAGCTGTTAGGACCAAGCTTGGTAATAAAACCCACATACCAATACCACATACCCAACTTCCAGTTACTGAGTCTACTGTATACTGTATTTAAATATTTGCCAGGAAATTCTGCGAAAGGCTTTGGTAATAAGAATTTACAATCATTTTCTTAATACCCACGTGGTATATGTGTACAACATGACGATTTCCCTGCTAGTATTGTTTGTTTTATCCAGAGTAGATAAAATCTTTTGCAATCATGTAAAGGTTGTGAGTACCCACATAAAGAGTAGAAAAAAACAAGTGTTACTAAGTGATATATATGTATGAGTACACACACACACACACACACACACACACACACACACACACACTTTTTTTTTTCCTTTTGGTACTGGAGACCAAAGAACCCAGGGACATTCTATCTCCAAACTACACTTCCAGCCCTTTTTAAGTTTTGTTTTGAAACAGGATTTCACTAGGTTGCTGAGTCTCACTAACTTGCTGAGGCTGGTCTTGACCCTGAGATCCTCTTGTCTCAGCCTCCCAAGTATTGGGATTACAAGTGTGTACCACCATATTCAGCGCTGAGTGATGTTTGTTTGTTTGTTTAGCGGTACTAGGGAATGAACCCAGGGGCATTCTATCTCCGAGTTACATCCCCAGCCCTATTTTTTTTTAATTCTTTATTTTGAAACAGGGTCTCACTAAGTTGTGGAGGATCTCACTAAGTAGCTGAGATTGGTAGCAAACCTGCGATCTTCCTGCCTCAGCCTCTCAAGTACTGGGATTATAAGTGCGCATGTGTCACCACGCCTAGCTTACGTGATGTTTTAAATGATATTTCATCTCAAGCAATGCATCCCATGCAGAGTCTATGTTTATGTTAACGTACGAGTTTGGAAATTGTGATGGAAAGGACACAACTAACTTTTTGCACTTCAAAGAGGCAGGCTTAGCTAGGTGGGCAAGAGATGCAGAAGTTAAGCTTTTAAGGTGCAGAAGGGGTGATTAAAAAAAAAAAGAAAACTTGTATAAAAATCCTTTGAGTTGAGAACCAGCACCACTCAGGCCACGGTTTTGAAGAAACTACCAACCAATGAAAAGGAGGAAGTTACCAAGGAAAAGTGCTTGGATCCTGGAAGACAAATTTAAAAAAAAAAAAAATCTCATGGTAAGTGGGGAGTCCACCTCCTCTACCAGTGACCCTGCACTGTACGCCACCACCTCCACCACCTCGCATATGATCCCCAAACCCCTGCGACCTGCAAGGGCTGTTGGCTTAAAAGTTTAAAGAGCTAACAAAATGTTTTAACGAGATACAAATCTCAGAGATCATTAATCAATATGTTCAATGTTATTTGTGATAATTCATCATGACATGATATTAATGGGTTACTGTACCCTTCAGAGGTGAGATTAATGCAAATGAGCCGCCACAATTAACTTTACTGCTCCCAACTCACAGGAATGGACAGATGATTATAAATGACAACTATATGTCAATTACAATATCCAATAAAGTGAAGCTTAGAGAACAATCCATCTCCTTTTATTGCTCTTCCTTGACGGAGCTGAATTTAGCTCGGCCCACTGTTGTCACTGTGAAACCGTTGTTTGGGGGAGGGAAAAGGGCTGCTCTTTTTTTAATTTAATTTAATTTTTTTTTTTTTATCTTAAAAAGCACTTCCGAAATTCCCATGTAGTTACATTTTCTAAAGGAGGAGAGCTTCGGGGAAACCAGGAACAAATGCCATGCTCGTCCTGTGTGCGTTAAAGAAGGCTGTCTCTACGTTCAAATCCTAGCAGCAAGGCCAGCAAGGAAACAGACTATCCAGCTGCGTATAATATATTTCCTCAATTAAAAAAGGAAGACATTAGCACAGCATCCTGGAAAGCCTTGAGTTTCACAAAACAAAAGTTACTTAAGGATCACTCAGTCTGAGGAAATAAGTCTGGGAGTGGAGGACAGGCCTGCGGCCGGGGCAGGAGGACATGTCTGAAGTCCCCTGGGCCCGCTGCATCTCGATGGCAGTGTGTGCTCAGCTGCAGCCCCGGCTGGAGAGTATTCCAGCACCTGCCATGCTCCTTGTATGGAGGAGAGGCATTTCTAGAGAAGTCTCTGTGGTGAACCAAGATGGGTGGTAGGCTCGCCCCGGAGCCTTTCACCGAGTAGATTCACCCAATTCCTGTCTCAGCCAGTGACTCCCAGCTGCCTCTTCCGGCCCCCACTACACCCAGGACACCCCTGTCCTTGGCAAATGTTGGCCGACCACCGCCTGTCACTAGCCGGGCCCTTGTCGCAGGCTGGCTGAGTTCTGCAGCACAGTCACACTCCTGAGCTCACTGTGGGCTTGGGCGGCGGCTGGTCCTCAGCAGAGGCCACTTCCTTGTCACACACTTCCCTCCTCTTCTGAAAATGCCAGTCCCACCAAATCTCGCAAGCCTGCTTGGAGCTCTTCTGCTGAGAACTGGAACCTCTGGCGGGGATCCAAGGCCTGAGGAGAGCTGGGTGTGGAGCACACCTGAAATCCTACTACTTGGGAGGATGAGACTGGAGGTTTGCAGGTTCGAGGCTGGCCTCAGCCACTGAGTAAGACCCTGTTTCAAGATAAAAAATAAAATAGGGCTGGGGGTGTAGCTCAGAGGTAGAATGCCCTGGGTTCAATCCCAAATATCAAAAAAGAAAAAAAAGCGGGGGAGAGGGGGGTAGAAATAAGAAAATTCTTCCAGCAGGGCAATTTACAAAGAGATCCATTCTTTGCTGATCATTGATGAAAGCCCAAACAACAGGCTCCTGTTTATGCTACATCCAGAAAGGATGACTTATTTATGTTTTGAGAAGCATCTAAAAATAAAATTCCAGTGTATAACCATAAAGGGATATTATCGAAGCTATAGATCTATCCGTTCAGGAGATTTCCCCAAGCACCTTCTGTTACCAAAATAGACTTTATTTTTTCCAGTAGGAACTGGGTCTCCCTGACTCCTTGTAGAGGCAGGATACTTAACTGCAGCCTAGACTAAGGACCATGACTGATTCAGGGGTAAGTGTCTGCCACCAACTAGGCCAACTCTGGTTCTCTCTGTGGCTGTGTGTACACACACACACACACACACACACACACACGGTACTGAGGATTGAACATTATATCTCCAAGCCACACTCCCAGCCCTTTTTATTTATTTTTTATTTATTTTGAAACAGGGTCTTGCTACATTGCTATGGACCTCACTAAGTTGCCAAGACTGGTCTTGAACCTGCGATCCTTCTGTCTCAGCTTCCCAAGTACTGGGATTATAGGCCTGTGCCTACCTTCCCTGTGGCTTTTGAGCCAGGGACAGTGGACAGAACGTCTCCTTGTCTCGGGTGTAGCGTGTAACTAAGACAGGAAACTAGCCATGCTGATCCCCGACTCAGAAAGAACGTCCCCTTTGAAGACTAGAACAATAAAAGGGAATCAGATCCAAGCGACTGGATAAAGACAGCGCCTTGATGACACAGTTGAGGGTCTGGCACACTATAGCCCGTGAGCAAAATCTGGGCCACAGCTATCTAGCCCCAAGAGGGGCTAAAAATGCTTTATATTTTTTAAAATAATTATGGGATGGGTGAGGAGAAGAATATTTTGTGGCACATGAAAGGTTATATGGAACTCAAACTCCAGTTCCTGTAATAAAGTTTTATTGGCACACATCCATGCCCCCTAATTTCCCATTGCTGAGGGCTAGTTCTGCACAAGGACGGAGTGAGGTAGCTTCAACAGGGCCTGCATGGCTCATAGAACCAGCAGTCTTGATTGTCATCCTATCCCAGGCCCTGCGCTGTCTGCTGCACACAGCTGTGCATGGTGGGAGCCAATAAGGACCCTTTCCTCTTAAACAATTGGAATTTGGACCTTTGCAGGCGCCAGAGTAAACTCCTGAATGACTGAGTCTATTCAGAGCCTGTCACCTACAGAACCCTCCACTCCTCAGTGTGTTGGGATTCTCAAGGTCATGAATCAATCTCAGAATCAACTGAATGGCTGTTTCTCTTACCAGATCCTGAGTTACTGATCCGGATTCTTTGTTGAAGGCCACAAGCTGTGGGTATATTCATCTTAAAACCCATGAAATAGATGTAATATCTATCACTCTGAGTAAGCATCTAAATATCAATATATCATACACATTACTGCAATGAAAACCTACTTAATTTGCATGGAAATTCCACCACTGTCACACTGCCCTCCCAGTTGGGAGGAGCCTGCCATGATTAGGGGCCAGACCATTCGGGTCTCAGCTCAGGAGCCCCCAGGGCAGGGCGAGAACAGAGAATGAGCTTGATGACTTTTACAGAGGATCAGAAAGAAGGGGAAAAGATGGGAGCGTTTCAGTTTGGGGTTTTCTGTTTTCCATGAGGAGATAGTTGCACAGTTTAGATTTCTCTTTTTTTCCTTCCTCAACTCACCTGTGTCCCAGGACAGGAGAGCAATCATCAAGAAAACAGATCTACGCCAGCTCCCCTGACACATTGGTGCAGGCCGCTCCGGAAGATTAGCAGAAACAGAGCCAAGTTATTTTCTTCGTGAAGACTCAAGAGTATCTAGCTTTTATTTTAACAATATGAAGACAACTGTTACTCCTTGCTGTAACCAACCGACTATACTGGATTTGAAATGGCTCTATTGCATCTTCCATACATTCTCCTGGCATGGGGCAGAAACTGGCAAGACTGTTGGATATACCACAGCCAGCAGCAGAGGGACTTCCTTGAGGGGGTGAAGCTGCCATTTAGCACTTTAACTCACTCTCTTTTTGGAAACACGTCCAGTTGCAAATGAATCTCACAAACGGAAGAAATTGAAATTGATTTCTTAGGGTAATAATTAACCTCGGAAAATAATTCTGAAAGGTTGCTTATTAATTATTTTCTGTAATATACTTTGGGGATATTTCTCTTTTCATGAAAGATAGAGACAAAAGCAGACACATTTTATGATCATATAAAACGTTATTGGATTCATATTTTACAGGAGAACGAAACTCATTTAATTTGCAAAATGCTCAATAACGGGACAGCCGTGTCCCTCACCACACTGCTTTTTCAAGACTCTTAAACAGTCCTTTTTTAAAACAACACCATCTTTCCCTTTTTTATTTATGCGGATATAACTGTCTTAGAGTTTTTAGCATATTGTCGCTGTTTCAGTCATCCATGGTTTTTCTAGTTATTCAAAAAAGAAAGTATTCTTCATCTGAATGGAAGAATACCAGTGAACTCGGGCTACATTCTCATTCTTTCTTAAGAAGGAAAGGAGGGGTTATCACCAAAAAAAAACTTTTTACTATACCAAGTAATGAAAACAAGAGTGAAAACTAGCATCCCCATGTAATGCTGTAGAGATGGACTAGTGTTTTTTAAATAATTATATATATATATATGAGTGTGTATGTGTGTATGTATATACATATATGCATATATACATATAAGTACATATGTATACATATGTGTGTATGTATTTGCATGTAATTATAATTCAAATAATACAAATATATGTGTATATACATATAAATAGACATGTATGTACTCGCATGCACATATGTATAAACATGTATATATACATATATACGTATATGCACACGTACATGTAATTATTTGAAAAGCATTGGTATATACATATTTGTATACACGTATGTATATACATACATGTATGTATATACATACATGATCCCTATATATATAATATATATATTACATATATACACTTTAAGACAACTCTTCTCTTAGTCACCTGAAAAGTTCTATACCATAAATGAAGAGTAATCAAAGTACAAGCTAGATCATGTAATAGATATTGCTCCAAATACCACACCTACAACACCACTGACAGAGAACTCAAAACATGAACAGAACAAGCAATGGCCCCTGGAAGAGGATGTAATAGATAAGATCGTTCCAGGTGTTTCACTCTTCCCTTCCTTTGGTGGTGGCAAATTTTTCTTCTCTACAAACTATTTTTCTGTGCGATTTATTCTGCACACTCTCACACAAAAAATGTATCCTGTGCAAAATTCTTCCCTGTAATTATGTCTATGCCGTTTCTTCTGTGCAAGACTCTGTCCAGAATGTGCTTCTATTTAGGTGGAGGGTGGCAATTTTGTTTACTTTTCTTTAAGAGACAAGCAAACAAAACCATGGTTGTGTGTGGAACCCGGCTCTAAGAACAACATGGGCGGGACTGTTTCTTGAAGCATTCCAAATATAAGTTTTTGCTAATTAATTAACAAATTCAAGCTGGTTAAATAAAGCCTTCTTCCAACACCTCCTATTTAATTGCAGTTTGGCACCAACAAATATATATCAAAATTATAGTATTTCCCCTGACAGGAAGCTCCTTCACTACACACACTGTTATGGCTCTCTGCAGAGTGAGCCAGAGTTGCTGACAACCTTGAACACTGCTACAACAATATTACTATACTTGGCAGAGAAGTACCCTTGCGGCAAGAGAAACGCTGTAATTTTGACTGTCACTTCACATTACACTAGATTTTATTTCACTGTATACACACGCACACACTCACCAACTCTTAATAGACTACAGTTTCGCGCTGCCTGCCTTTCCAATATAAATGGCAATATGACACCAGCGGACCGCCAATGGGATCCCAGCGAGAAACGAATGTTTTGCATTATGGAAGCCTGACTGTAGGATGCCTTTGAAGGGATAGCTCATTCCTTTGTCCCCCACTTACACCACTAAGACCCCAGCATCAACTTCAAGGGCGGATTGTTTGGTGACTGGAAAGAACTGCCCTTTCTTCAGTCCCCAGGGAAGGCAAAGTTATCACCAAGTCTACGCCTAAAAAATCCCCGTGATGAACAGTGAAGGCGGTGCCTCGGCATTGTTAATGTTTTGGACTCCCTTCAAGTCTGATGCCTGATGTGCAAGATTTCCGGATTGCAAAATGTGTCCCTTTTGTGCACTTACTTCACTCTCGGGCTCGCGCAGGGGGAGTTTGCTAAGCTGCAGTGACCGCTAGCCATGTGGCAGCCAAGCCAAACCGGGGAAACAAGAAAGAACAGAGCAGATCCCGCAAAACCCATACGCCCTGCCAGAGAGCAGCTCCTGCCTTCACAGAGCACTGCGCGCAACATATGCTTCCTCCTCACTGAGCTCCCACCACAGCAGATTGGGCTGGGTTCCCCACTGCGCCCTCTCCCCCAGCTTTGATTTACAAGATGGTGTGCTAATATGCCCTGCGCTTGTCCCTGGCCAGGAGCTCTGCATTGTCAGTCGGAGCTCCAAATTGGGGACTCCCGGGGAATTTAGAGCACAGAGCGGGAGGGATGGATACACAGGTGGAGAAAACTGCAGCCTACCCCAAGCAGAGACTGTCAGAAATGGCAGAGGGCAAGAAAGAAAAGATCCTCGCGGCGTCTTTTAATATGTAGTCCATCTTGTCTATAAACTTGGCAGGAAATCCGCGGAATGCCAGCAAAACCAGACAGATCAATGGCAAAATAATTTCCCTCACTACTCAATCCCAGCCAACCTTCCTTTTCCTCTTTCCAACACTACTTTGAAAGATTTGAAGAAGACTTAAGCCCTCTTTACTGACTCAAGGAAAAGGTATGGCAAACTCTTTGCCCTCCGCAAAGAGACGATGTTTCTCAAACTTCTCCGGGTCTGCTGACCGCACCGAATTTAACAAGGTTCGCAAATGAACTAGAGTGAGTTTCCCACAGTGACACATTAATAATAAGTTCCTTATCCCATCTATTCCAAGCCATGAATATGTAATGTTATAAAATGAGTCCTTTTCACACAACGGAACCTCAGACGTGAATAAATAAAAACTATCCATCACAAGCCCGTGAAAAATTAATGAGAGTTCAGAGACGCGTGGAAGAAAAAAAGAGGAGGGGCGAGGAGGAGAGATGGCCCAGTTCATAGAAGCCTCCCCAACTTCCAGATAGTAAATATCCTCACCCTTGTCCCTAGCAGAATCTCCCAGGAGGGGGCGGGAGACCATGGCTTGTATTTTTAATGCGATAAAATCTGCCCGCCCGATCTTTAAGTGGCCACTGGAGCAGGCCACCAGGGGGATCTGAGCCACATGGACGTGGCTTCCAGATATGCTAAACGTGGCCCCAACTTGGGCAGCGGCGCTGGAGTTGATTTATTTAATTATTTATAATCCATAATCATCCGGCTCCCGGAAGCATATGCGAGGGCTAACGGACGCCGGAGATAAGAGGGCTTGTGGGGCTAAAACACAAGGGACACCACGTTGTCCCCCTTTCCTTGACGTCACCAGGGCCGTGTGCACGTGACCGCATCATCCGTATCACTTCCACTATAATTAGTAACACGATCAGTCCCACCCGCTGTCTGTCCACTTTCTGCCTGGGACTACTCCTGTGTCTATCTACATAAGCTCCAATTCTCCAGTGTTCACCCATTATTACTGCATGTGACAAGCAGGGAAACTGAGGCTGCAGGAGCTAATGGAGCCATCCAAGTCTATCAGCCAAGGAAAGAGACTTGGCCAGCTCGGGAACTCCCTATGCACCCCCATCCCTGCCCCTGCCCGCCCTGGCCACATGTCACCACTCTTGAGTAAGGGCCACTGTGTGGGCACTGTGCGGTCTGCTCATGAGGTCATGTCAGAGGAGGACCAGGAACAAAGGAACAAAGAAAGAGAAACGTCCCTCAACCATTGCCCTGCCCTGAGATGACCTGGCCACTAGTACACCCACCAGCGGCTTCCATGACTACTGCTACACCCCCCTTCCTCGCCCCATAAAAGCCCCTAGCCTGTAAAGAGGTGGACTTTTTGACTCTCGTGGGCCCTCTTCCTGGTCAGATGCCTCCTTCCAGGTTTTGGTCCTAAATAAAGCCTGTTTCCTGCTGCCGGGCCGTGTTTTCTTTGCCTTCATATACCCCAACACACTGAATGTTCAGTAAAAAGTGGATCAGGCGTAAAACCACAGGGCCTGGTAGGTGTGAAGGACCTGGGACTGTCACCACGTGGGTGAGTCAAGTGTTGCTCCTGGAAGCAGCCTTGAGAGTTGAGAGATCCTCTTGTGTTTTGTTGTTTGTTTGTTTTTAGGGAAACCAAGAACCTGGGTTTTTAAGTTTCTAGGTTTTTCCACGTTAAAAAAAAAAAAAAAAGTTGGATGTGGTGGTGGAGGCCTACAATCCCAGTACTTGGGTGGCTGAGACAGGAGGATCACAGGCTGGAAGACAGCCTCAGCAACATAGCAAGATTCTTAGCAACTCTATTCCCAAACAAAAATAAATAAATAAATAAATAAATAAATAAATAAATAAATAAATAAATAAATAAATGGGCTAGCAGTGTAGCTCAGAGGTAGAATGTCCTGGGTTCAATCCCCAGGACCACAAGGAGAAGGAAGAAGAGGAGGAGGAGGAGGAGGAGGACTGGAGGAGGAGGAAGAGGAGGAGGTGGAGTTGGAGGAAGAGGAGGAGGGAGAAGAGGAAGAGGAGAGGAAGGGGAAGGGGAAGAAGGAGGAGAAGAAACAACAAAAGTGGGGAGACCAAATTAAAGCCCTCCCGCAGGCTGAATTCGGCCACACTTTGGCTCTTACCATCATTTCTTCTTTATGCTAGAGGACCCCCAGAGTGAAAGCCAAGTCCTAGTGAGCTCCAATGGTCCACACGTCGGGAAGAATCTGCTCCAAGGCTCCCAGAACTGAACCAACCCACATCCTCGCCTGGGCCTGTGCGCCAGCAGTGTGGGAAACTAATAACACCAAAACGGGACTCTGGTACTTTTTGAGAATTGTACTTTTTACTCCTGCAGGCAGTGGGGATGCAGTGAGTGTTTAGGACTCCACCAGGCCTTCAGGAGAAGGGGTTTGTTTCTCTGTCTTTCTAAAGGGAACACAGAGGCAGGGCAGCATCTGTAGCAGCCTCTATCGGGTGGTCCCAGGCTCCTGCAGCCACGAGTCTGTCTAGGAAGAACATGACACACAAAGCCAAAAGAGAGGACTAAGCCACAAAACAGCCAGCCACTGGTCTCTGAGGCATATGGACCCCAAACTTCGATCAGCAATACTGACCACTGTTCGTGCCCAATGCACAGAAGCAGATCCACTCCTACTGGAGTCTTGCAGGTCAGCCTGACACAGAGAAGGAGTGGTTCAGGGGAGATACCGATCATGCATGGCCCTGGATTTGCTAAGCTCAGGCCTCAGAGTCCTGCATGAGTTATTACATGCATCAAAAGAGGAAAACCCAAGATAAATTCTGGCCTCAAGGAGTTTGCAAATCAGTAGGTGAGTTCAGAAATAACTAGAACATGGTTTGTTTTAAAGCAATAAGTCCATTAAAGACAAAACATTGTGGGGAGTTGAAGTGACATGTCTCAGCAGACAGAATCGTGAAGCCAGTGGATCTTACCGTTTGAGTAGGAGTTAGACACGGAGGGCCTGGAGGACAGAGAGTGGGGAGGGGAGTGCAGGCCAAAAAGAAGGAAAAGCAGGAAAGGAACAGTGGCCTATGGCACTTAGGGAGACCAGACGTCTCCCCTGTCTTCAGTGAAGATTCTTCTATGCACACCATTGCCCAAGGCAGAAACCCAACATGCACACTTCATCCTTCCTCGCCTTCCTCTCCTTCCTCCTTCCCGGTGCTGACAGGATCCACTAACTACCTCCTCAGTGTCTCTCACAGCTGCCCCTCCTCCCCGGACCCGAGGCAAACACAGTAGTCCAAGAGCTCATCCTTTCTGGCCTGGGTGATGAGAACCATCTCCTGGCAGGTCTTCCTAACTCTCCTTTCTCATGTGGAATGGTCTCCAAAGAGACTGACTCCATCATTTCACAACTCTGCTCTAAATTCCCTCTCTGGCTCCCCACAGCCTGGATCCCATAAATGTTTCCTGAATGAAGAATCTCTCTAGATACATGCTGTTCTCTGTCAGGTGCAGTGGGGGCCAGGCTTCGGTGGGAACGACCCCATGAGTAGAAGAGTTAGACAAGAAATGAAGCAGTTTGTTCTGAATTCCACACCTCTCCCCCAAGCACCAAGCACCTCGGGGAAAGAGGAAGTCAGTGTGCATGAAGCAGCCAGGCACGACAGCACACATCTGTAATCCCAGGACTTGAGAAGCTGACACAAGAGGGACACAGGTTCAAGACCAGCCTCAGCAACACAATGACTCTCAACAACCTAGTGAGACCCTGTTTCCAAACCAAAAATAAAAAATGGCTGGAGGTATAGCTTGGAGGTAGAATACTCTTAGGTTCAATCTCCAGTATGGAAAGAAGGAGGGAGGGAAGAAAAGGAAAGAAGGAAGGGAGGGAGGGAGGGAGGGAGGAAGGAAGGAGGGAAGGATGGATGAGTATGGGAAGTAAGACTGTGAAAGCGTGCTAAGGCCGTTCCAGGGAGATGTGGTGACTGGGAGTTTGGAGAAGATCATCAGGCAATAGGATATCACTGGAGGTCTTCTGAGGATGGTGTAAGCAGAGCCACACTGGCCTGGGCAACAGGAAGACAAGGGACTTGAGAAAAGATGCCAGGAGGCAGAGAAACTGTTAAAAGATTCAGACACTAACAAAATAAGACACTCAACTCAGAATTGGCCTAGTGGAGATGAAGGTGGGGTGAAAGAAAGAATTTACCAAGAAAAAAAACTGCCTGTGACCAGTGACCATCTACCGTGGTCTCCCTGGCTGCGGAGATGGAATGATGACACTGCTAACGTCAACACCTGCTGTCGAGGCCGCTGCCTGGCAGAGGGGAAAGTCAAACTACACAATGTTGCCCTAACCCTCACTACGGAGGGCTTCCTGATGTCAGCTACGGGCACACAGACTGGTGAAGATAGCAAGATCTTTGTTTTATTATTAGTAGTAGTAGTATTGTATTATTTTATTAGCATTATTTATTATTATTGTCGTTATCCCTATTTTAGTGTTAGCAATCTATTAATATACTCTTTTATTATATGACTTATTCTTATTATCACAGTTTATTAGCGTTGTTGCTCCCGATGTTATAGACGACGATGTACTGGACAGTTCCCGCTCACTGCGCTAGGTGCTTGGTACCTTGAGTGATCACCTCACTTGAGGTTCAGTAAGCATGGACTTACTCTGGAGGAACCAGGGAGGTGCTATCACTACCTGCAGTGGAATATCAGAGGTGACTGCAAAGTCTTTGACACATCTGCCTTCAGAAGATAGAGCTTATGTCTGCCCCCCTTGGAGCTGAGTAGGAGTCTTTATAACCGACCACAGAGTGATGCTGTGCCGGCTTCTAAGGCAGGCCTTAAGAACCTGGGAGCATCAACTTCCTGTCTCCTGGAACAGCTCTTCTTGGAGCCCTGAGCCACTGCATCAGAAGTCTGATTCTCTCAGTGATCCAGGTTGGAAAGGCCAGGTGAAGGTCCCTGAACAGTCCCAGTGAGACTCACTAGCCCAATCACTCCTGTGGAGGTACCAGCATAGGGGTGACCATCTTGGACCAGGTAAGTGCCGGTCCAGTTCACCCACCAGCAGGGGACCACCGAGTGAACTCTTCAACACCATGAGGAACAGAAGAACCATCCAGCTGAGCTCAGCTTTGGCTCCTAAATCGTGAAGATCACCAAATAAGCAAAGTGCCTGCTCTTTCAAGCTGCTAAGTTTTGGGGTAGGTTATCATGCAGCAATAGATAAGTGGAAGCACCTCATTTTGCAGATGAGCTACCTTGCCTCAAAGCCTTGGCTGACTTGCCCAGAGTCTCTGGCTGACAAGATGTGTGTGGGAACCTTGGTCTGTCTGACCCAGCTGCACACAAGGCTTAGTAAGTCACCTCTGAACAAAGAAAGACGCACAGTGCTGCTGGACTAACTAAATTCCCCATACTCTTTGCCTGCATAAGGCCAGGAAGTCTTACCTTACCTCACAGGACCTATAGTCAGGCTGGAGGATGCTAAAACTCCTTCCCACCCCTCCCTCCTCCTGGCTCTCCAGAGTCTCACTGGACTCTGCTCATTGTTGGAGAGATTGTCCTCCACAAGAGCAAGGAAGACAAGGGATAACGGCCCAACCTTCTCACGATCCTATAAGGAAAGCAAGACGAGGAGACGTGTACTTCCATGACTACATGGGCTCCCCGACTAAATCCAGACCTTGAAGACTTCCACGTTGTGAAACTCTTACCACTGGGCCTCAGGACTCGGGGCTTCCCAGGGTGTCCAAATGCCCCAAGCTCCCAGGCTGGGGATGCTTTAGGATACAGCAACGTGAGGCTTCAGCACATCCTGGCTGTCGCAAAGAATGAGATGCAGGAGGCAAGCGTGGGTTTACATGGGCTTGTGATTTCCCGCTGACAGGATACACACACTCATTCCTTCGACCTAAGCAGAATTCCCAGGACTGAAACAGATTTGACAGTCAGGAGGATGAGAAAGCCATCTGTGAATGGAAGGACGCCAGGGACGGAAAAAGTAATTGTTTAAAAATATGACTTGGGGATGACACAGAAGGGCATCCGCAGACCTCAAAATGGGATTGAAAGTAAGGTGCTTGATAGTGAAGCAAAGTAAAGCTCGATACAATAAATCTAAAAAAGTTTAGTTGATATTGGATTACCCCATATTTTAAAAATATATATTTTTTCAAGCCAGGTGTGGTGGCACACACCTGAAATCCCAGTACTTGGGAGGCTGAGACAAGAGGATCACAGGTTTGAGGCCAGCCTCACAACATGGTGAGACCCTCAGCAACTTAGCAGGACCCTGTTTCAAAATAAAAAGTAAAATAGATATATCACCCTTGGAAGAAATACATCACCCTTGGAAGAGTCATAGCATCTCTAGACCAGACAAATCCCTCCCCCCATCCACAGGCCCATCAGCGTAAGGGAAATGATTTACAACCCATACGAAGTACTAATTTAAGAAAGCTATAAATACACACACACACACACACACACACACAGTCACTTGAAAATGGAACAAATGGATGGCTGCATTCAACACAGAATAATCCATGAAAAAAAAAATAAAAATATATATATATATATATATCACAGCTCTGGGGCCAGAGGGCCTCCGCCTGGAATCCCAGGAGACCCTGGTAAAGCCCCAAACTCAGAGGCTTCTGTGTCTTCACATGCAAAAGTGGAGATCTATGGCACCCACCTCTGTGTCTACATCAACGTAAAAGAGTACGGTAAGTGCCTAAGAGGCACACAGGGAGAGCGCAATGCCTGAACCAGCTATTATTGTGGGGCAGCAGAAGGTTAAGGCAGAGGCCTCGGAGGCCTGGGTTCTAGTCTTCGGGCTATCATTTTACCAGCTGAGTAGGTAAGTTAACCAATCTCTCTGTACCTGCTTTTCTGTGTGAAGGCTAGAACTTAACCATGCAAAGATGATGGCCAAAGTTATTAACGTGTAAACTGCATATAATTAGTGGTATTTATCTGTGGTTGTTAATGTCATACTCACTATGTAGCAGATACAATAGTAATAGCACTCTCTCTGTCAGGGTAGGCAAAGTCTTTCTGTGAAGGGCCAGATAGTAAATAAACCTAGTCTTTAGGCTGTATGTAGTCTCTGTCACATAATCTTTGTTATTTATTCTTTATTGTTGTTATTGTTACTGGAGGTTACACCCAGAGGCATTCTACCTCTGAGCTATACCCCCAGCCCTTTTTATTCTTTATTTTGAAACAAGGTCTCTCTAAGTTGCTGAGGCTGGCATGGAGCCTGCAATCTTCCTGTCTCAACCTCCTAAGTACTAGGATTACAGGCGTGCGCCATCATGCCTGGCTTGTTCTTTATTCTTTTAAGAGTCATAAGAAAAATAGGCTGCGGGCTGGATTTAGCCCCCGCACCATAGAAAAGTTAACTTCCAGTTCTCTATAATCTTGGTTATGGATTAGGCGATTTTCAAGCTATGAAGCACCTACTATTTCACCCTTCTTGGAAGCTGATACGAGCTGCCAGGTTTCCTGGGAGCCAGCAGAAAACAGGGGACCCCAGGGCCAGGCACAAAGGACTCACAGCAGAGTGGTCAACAGGAGCTTTATTTGTGCACCAACTCCCTCTCCCTGGGCAGGGAGACAGTCCTGGTGGACACTGGGCCCAAAATAGGTTTGAGTCACGGCTGAAGAACACTGAGCTCAGGGGTCTCAATCTTCATCAAGAGAATCTGCCTAAGCTGTAACCTAGAGGGAGACATTATTCCTCTTGCACCGAACAGCAGACAACCATGGTCTCTGCTCTTGGGGGAAAGAGGGGAGAGGCTGTCTCTGTCTTCCAAGGTGCTGCCAAGAGCTCTGTTCCCAACACCTGCTCACACACAGGAGGTCCGAGGAGCCTGATCTCCCCACAATGCAGGTAGGAGAAAATGCCAAAGTTAGCACTCCCTTAATCTGAGGGGTTTTTCTAGCAGCTAATCAAGCAGATTTATACTTTCTGAAAAAGTGCTCATAAAAATAATAATAAAAAAAGAAGCTGGCAATTTCCAGGCTTAAAAGCAAACACCGATGAGATTAAAAGTTAGATCATACACATCATTTCTGCTGAAAATGTGCCTTTAGTTAAAAACAGAAACCAATCTGTAAATGTGAATTAAATGCCTACTCCACAAAAAAAAAAAAAAAAAAAAAATCAGTGAAAGGAAAAAAAAAACCTTACGTGTAGATATAAATGTTTCCTGACAGATGTAAATGAAAACTAATACAGTGACATTTTTCAAATTAGGCATTGAAAAACCTTGCGCGCGTGCATACGTGTGTGTGCGTGTGCATGTGTGCGCATGCGTGAGTGTGTGTGTGTGTGTGTGTGTGTGTGTGTGTGTGTGCAGGTACTCGTGTGTGTTTTAAACAGCCTAAGCATTTTTCAGTGATGTTGGCCTAGGAATGTATTTATGAAAAGGATAATAAATAATTAACTGTACTGGCTAGAAGCTGCAAGTCCTTTCTGTTTCCACAATATGCCCTGGAATGCTGTTTAAATTATAGGAGAGAATTGATTCAAAAGGTCTCCATTAAAGAGCTGGCAAACAGGTTTGAAGTTGGCTGATAAATTTTAGATAAGACGTAGCCCTCGGTGAGGACGGCGGAGTTGAAGCGCCCATCTCCAAGTCACCAGTTGGTTAAATCGGTCGCTCAAGTTTAGATTTCTCCCTGTCACCTTACTCGCTGTGTTAAGCAGTGTGTCATGGGACAGCATGGACAGAGTTAAACCGGAACGCTGCTGCAGAAGCAAGCCACGTGCAGGATCTAGCAGCCGCAGCTTATAGGGCTGGGGACAACAGAGGACCCGGGTTTACTCAGTGTCCTTTTTAGAGTCTCCATTCATTCAGGGTTTACAGTATGTTAACCAAGGGTAACTAGGCTCACGTGTGACATGAAACATGTTCTACCCGTAAGTTGTCTTATCGCATAAAGTCATGTCTACATACCCACTAAGAAAAATTTGTAAAATCAAGAAATTAAGCACATCCTTTAGCTGGCTGCAACCTGCTTTTTTGTAGGCTGTGAAATATTATGCAGTCATTCAAAAGAATAAGTCTGGAAGGGTAGATGCCATATGATACCCAGGGATAGTGGAGTATGTGTCAAGTTAGAAATAGAGGTGAAAAAGCCAGGCATGGTGGTACACACCTGTAATCCCAGTACTTGGGAAGCTGAGACAGGAGGATCACAGGTTCAAAGCCAGCTTCAGCAACTTAGCAAGGCCCTCAGCAACTCAGCAGGTTCCTGTTTCAAAATAAAACAATAAAATAGGACTGGGAGTATAGCTCAATGGTAGACTGTCCTTGTCTTTAATCGCCAGAATGACAAAGAAGAAGGAAGGAAGGAAGGAAGGAAGGAAGGAAGGAAGGAAGGAAGGAAGGAAGGAAGGAAGGAAGGAAGGAAGGAAGGAAGGGAGAAAGGACAAAATCCTATATGCATGTATGTATATTAACATGAAGAAATATATGCAGTTCTATAGACTTTTATTGCTTTTCAAATAAGTATGCATTTCTTTGTAGTTAAAAAAAAAATAGAATACCAAAGAACAAACAGCATGAAGGCTTGATGAAGGCTGGTGTAGTTTGCACAAAATTGAAAATGGACAAATTGTTTATTTGCTCAATTTCTCTCTCCCCGGCAGGTTTGGCGAAGCCTGTGAAGAAGTGGTCCATCTTTCCATCCATCTGCCCTTCAACCCATTTAACCACTAAGCCAGTCCTAGGACATGGTGGGTAAAAGTGCGCCATGAAGGAATGCACCAGGCCTGCAGGGAACTCCAGACTGTGCTGGCTTGCGCCCCCTCTGACTCTGACTCCGGGCCACACTCCTGAGGTCTTCCTAGTAGCCAACAGTCACAGGAAGTGCACCGAGCACACGTTCATGGCGAGCCCTACACACACGAGCCTTAGCTCTTTCCGGGGCAGGCAGTGGGATCTCCGTGTGGCTAGCTCTGAGCAGAAGGAAGCAGCGTGGCTCACTGGTGACCCAGGCTGGTAACACGCAGACACATTAGAGGGAACCGAGGACAAAAGACTTCACTTCTACCTTTTCTCAAGTTTATACTACCTATCCATGGGAAGGAAAAGAAGACATTTTTCAAGGAAACATCATATTTTCCATTTTGTTTTCATAGCCATTTATTTATTTATTTATTTATTTATTTATTTATTTATTTATTTATTTATATTAGAGGGTGCCAGGGATTGAAGCCAGGGGCAGTCTACCTCTGAGTTACATTCCCAGCCCTTTGTTGTTGTTTTTTTTTTTTTTTTAAATTATTCTTCTTTTGAAACAGGCTCTTAACTAAGTTGCTGAGGGTCTCTCGAAGTTGTTTGAGGCTGGCTTGTAACCTGTGATCCTCCTGTCTCAGCCTCACAAGTAAAGTGCTGGAATTCCAGGTATGGATGCCACCACGCTGGCTCGACTCGTAGGTATTTTTTTAAAATGAAATTTTTGTGCCATATTCTCAGCCCTGAGCCCACCACGAGGGGGCTGGAATTCATAGGTGGCAATCCCCCGAGCAGACATCGCCCCCTCGCTCCCCGTACACCCGAAGCAGCCCAAGTGGGACGGAGGGGGACCTGCCAGGCAGCTCTCAGAAAGGGACCTGGTCAGTGGGCGGCAACCCGTCTCGTGGATTCGGTCTACACACCACCGGTGCTGGCATGTCCTCAGGGGCCTGTCCTCCCAAGCTCCACAGTGCTGCTGACCCCAGCAAGAGGAACAGACAGAGACTCCACATGTCAATGGGGGACACCCAGGAAAGTGTCACTGGCACCTCCTCACTTTCAAAATTGCAACGGGCTCCGACATAATACATGCACAGTGTGCTGAGGGAGAAGATGCACTGAAAAGAGAGAGTGGCTCATTTTTAATTAAGTTCTTAATTATGTAACAGCAAAACAAGCAATTAATTTCTGCATGGCTGCATTAAGCACTCCACACTTAAATGAGGCAGAAAGAATCACTAAAATGCATTTTCTTCTTTTTCTTAGGTAAATATAAGATGTAAAATTATGTATGTGAAAGAGAGAGAGAGAGAGATAGAGGTAAGAACTTGCATTTGTTGCCCACCTCTTAGGCACCAGGTGACAGCCCAGGTGTCGCGAGCATCCTCCAGGGACCCCGTGCCGCAGGTACCATTTGCTTCCTCCAACTGACTGATAAGGGGTCTGTGGCTAGGAGGAACCTGATGTTAGGAAATGCCGGGGAACTCGCCAGGTCCCCATGGCTAGGAAGTCCAGGGTCAAAACTGGACTCCATGTCTGGCTCCAGAGTCCCATAGACAGCACCCTGCTGCCTTGCTTCAGGGAAAGGGAGCATTACAAAAGCAGAAGCAGAGGCCGCCAAACTTCCCATCAGGGGCTGACAGTAAATTTTCTGGGCCTTAGGGGCCATGTGGTCCCAGGCCCAGCTACTCAACTTTGCCGTCCTAAAAGAGAAGAAGCCACAGATGGACCATAAACGAAGAAGGTGGGGCCCTATTCCAGAAAAACATTACTTGTGAGTGCTGGAATTTGATTTTCATACGATGATCATGCATCAGAAAACATTCTTTTTCTCTTGATTTTTTTCCCTGTACAATTCAAAATGTAAAATCATTCTTATTCCATAAGCTGTACAAAAACTTATGGCAGACCAGATGTGGCCCTGGAACGATGGTTTGTGGACTTCTTCCTTTAAAAGTGATGTGGTGTACGGGGTGTGTTTGAGCTAAAGTGTCAGGCAGGCCTGGGCTGGGCCCAGATTTTGCCCCCTTAAAAATCCTGTAACTTTGGGTAAATTCTTAGGCCCAACTGACCAGGCTTCAGTTTCGACATCTGAATAATGGAGATCATATCATCCACCTCAACAATTTATTTTAAGAATTCAGTTGATATTATGGTTTGGATATAAAATGTCCCTAAAAGAGGTCATGTTCTAACAATGCAAAATGTTCAGAGGTGAAATGATTGACTCATGGGAGTGCTAACCTCATGGATAAACCCAGCCTGACAAAGGCCAAAACTTCTGAAACCCCCTGAATTGTGAACACACCAATATTCCTTCATCTAAGCTATCGTTGTCAGGTATTTGGGGGTCACAGTAGCAAGAATGATGACTGAAAGAGTGAAGCTATATATTGAGCCTAGCATTGTCCTGGACACATGGTAAGCAATGTGTTTAAGAGCCCATTCACTTGACAAATCACTTGAGACCCTAATCCATGCTAGGATGTATTTTTAGGAACTGGGGACGCAGCTAGAAAGAAAAAAAAAAAAAAAAAAAACAGACAAATCTTTCTCCCCTCATAGAGTTCACGTTCTACAGCCAGCATTTTCGAGTATGAAGAGCAACCCACTTTTCACCATGCTGTCTTAGTCCACGGGAGCTGCTATAACAAGACATCGCAAACTGGGTAACTTTATAAAAACTGGGTAACAAAGCATTATACCTTACAGTTCTAGAGGCTCGGAAGCCCAAGAGCAATCTTGCTGGACATCCTCACCTGGCAGATGGGGGAGCAAGCTTCCTGGAACCTCTTTTATAAGAGCAGTAATCCTGTTGGTGAGGTTGGGGCCCTCCAGACCTAATTGCCTGCCCAAAGCCCCGCCTCTTACATTCTCCCACTGATGATTAGGTTTCAACATAGGAACTTGGAGGAGACACAAACCTTTGGACCTCTGTACACATATGGGCTTGCCCACTGAAGAATGAGTCAGGAAACTGGGAGATTGTTCTGTTGACAATCATGTCTTCTGTATCATCCACCTGCAACATGGTGAAAGGAATCTCACACATGTGAAACACAAAGAAAACTACTATGTGGGTGTCGAAGAACTCGGGCTGTCTGTGGAATCTGTTAATAACTATGCTCTCTTGTGATCCTGGGTATATGAACAAAAGAAGTGATTAATGGCGGGAGGAGGAGAGGAACCCACAGAGCTGACTCCACATGATTTTAAAGCATCAGCACCAGGCGTGTGATTCGTGATCTTGGCCGGCAGCATCAATGCATGCATTCCAAAACCCCAGTTACTCTCCATCCCCAAAGAATCAGAGGAATTCTTCCTCCTGGCTTAAAAAAGATGAGAATAATTTTAGAGGGAAAAACAATAGAAAAGGCTGGTATCTCCTGACCGTGGCTCAAGATGCCACAGTTTCCCACATGTATAAGAATACAACTCCTCAGCTCCCCGCTCACCTCACTAATGCAGGGGCCTGAAACAGCCTTTCAGACCAGCCGCCAGGAGACACGCTGCTTGTGGGCTGTGACTCACCTTCGTCCAAGTAGGGCCCTGGGGTCCTCTGGGGCAAAGGGCAAATTAATGCCAAATGTCGCTTCATAATGATGGAGACTCAAGAAGCAACTGCCGCTACAGCATTCACAGAGACACTTGGGGCAGGTGGCCAAATACACACCATACACTGGAAAAGATGTGCTATTTCACCAAGCCACAGCAGAGGGTAGCGTAGGCAAACACGCATCTCTCTGTTGCGTTAAGGGCGAAGATGTGAGCCAGCCAGCAGGCAGGACTCTTACACAGTGAAATACAGCAGGGTTGTTTCCACGAGGACCCGTCCATCCACAGAGGGAGACCTTGGGAGTCTGTCAGTTGGCCTCATGGGAGGTGGACGGGTGGGTGGGTGGGGGACGCTCATATCTTTCCTACTTATTCCAGGAAAGTGGCAGATTGATCTCTGGGGAATCCTGGTCTGGGGTGCTCTTCTGATCAGCAGTTACAAGGGTAAAAAGCATGAGTGGCCGGCCAGTTGTGGTGGCGCCTACCTGTAATCCCAGTACTTGGGAGGCCGAGACAGGAGGATTGCAGGTTCCAGGCCAGCCTCAGCAACCAGCAAGACCCTGTTTGAAAAAAAATGACAAAAAAGAGAGCTGAGGGTGTAGCTCAGAGGTAGAATGTGCCTTGGTTTGATCTCCAGTACTACAAAAATAAATAAATAAATGTAAGAGTGCAACAAAATGGATCAGTGTTCCTTCATATTCTGTGTCTCTGTCTCTGTCTCTTTCTCTCTTGAAATCCCACAAATGTCTCTACAAAGCTGTGATAATTTCACCTTAAGTACCAAATTGGCAGAAGACAATAGGGCTTCCTGAAGAGGCTGAAATGGGCACCTGTTGTTTCTATGTGCCCTGCATTCAGGCTCCCTCTTCCAATAAGAGCTTTCTGGGTCCACTTTGGGTAAGTCCCTCCCCAGTGCACTGACACCCGCCTTGCTGAATCCAGAGGTGAATACATGATCCCTCCCCCATCGGCAGGGCCAATCAGAAGTGGCCACCGTAGCTGCTTCAGAGATGGTCACATGAGTCTGAGTGGCCCGATCACCCTGGTCTTGGGCTTGCCATGAGGATGGGGTGCAGCCTCTAACTGCTAGCTTGCTACAGGGCAGAAATGACTGCCCACGGAAACCCAGTGTGGGGAAAGCAGAGCCCAGAGATGGAGGGAGATAAAACAGAGGTATCCCCAGGTGCAGCAGGGCTAAATGGCGTGTGGGGGGCAGGGGGTGGGGCTCGGGGGAGCCATACTGCAGAGGGTATCTTAGAGTGGAACTATCGGCTCTTCCTCAGTTCCTTCCTGGGCCATGTGGTAAGGGTCACTTAGGCCCTGACTGCCAGACAACACGCAGAGGGCAGGGGCTGGGTCTGGGGTAACAGCTAGTAAACTGAATGGCTGAAACTGCCCGCCATTACCTTACTTATTAGGATATTATTCCTTTGGTGGTGCTTGTGATTAAACCAGGGGTATTCTATCTCTGAGTCACACCCCCAGCTCTATTTCATTTATTTTGGAAATAGCCTCTCATGAAGTTGCTAAGGACCTCGCTAAGTTGCTAAGGCTGGCTTTAAGCCTATGATCCTCCTGTCTCAGCCTCCCCAGTACTGGGATTACAGGTGTGTACAACCATGTCCATGCCCGGCCCATTACCATCTTCGAGTCTTGGGCGATATAGATCAGGGTTTATCATCTAGTTGGCCCTGAATAAAATGTAGTGGATAAGGAAAGAACAGGAGTTCTTCCCAGAGCTCTGAATCCTTCAGCAGGACCTTGTGAAATACTGTACCTATTAGGTGACTGAAATGTATTTGCTAAATGAAGATAGATGCTTTGCCACCAGTAAAAAGACTTCCAACTCACTTACAAACAACTGCTGCTGTTTATAATTTACAGGAGTGATCGGGGGATTTCCAATTTCTTGATTTCTTAAAGGCCTACTCAGATATAATGAGGCCTTGGCCTCTACTAGGTCTTCCAATTTGCATTATTGATCCAAAATATAACTTACACAGGCAAATTCTGCATGTAAATGATCAGAATTGGTGGAGAAAATGTGAGGAATTACAACTGTGATTCCATAAGATGCTGCATTTCACATACATATAATTGTAAACTGGAAAACGTGCCCACACACAGGTTTTAGAAATCGTGGCCTCGTAACTGTGGCCTCAAGCTGAGATCAGAGAACCAGGGCTTCCAACATCTCCCTTATTCCTCAACTCAATTGCAATCATAGATTTCTTTCCAGAGTCAGAAGGCCCCAGGATTGCAATTGTATACGTATGCAGTTGATTGCAGATAAATTGAAAAACCAAGAAAAATAATGTGCATAAAAGGAATGGAGTTGGGAGTGACTTTCTTGTTATTCTTCATCTTGCATACAGTTATGACAACATCTTTTCAACATGAAGCACCCCCTCTCCCACCTCAGACACCAGCTGCTTGATGCCGCGTGTCTCGGGAGACTACTAACAGGGCAGTTGGTGGAAGTGGCCATTTACACCAGCTAGACCTGAAGAAAGGAAGCCAAAAATCTAGGGACCAAGGTCACAACACAGGGCACTTTGGCAGGTATGACAACATGGACCCCCAAGAAGCACAGAAAAGACAAGCAGAGGTGCTAAATAAGACACCTAGAGCCAAGAGGTTCCTAATTATGCCATTGTCATATGTAAACGTAAAGGGCTGGACTCTCCACAACCCAACTGCTGCCTTGGGTACAGAAGAAGGAGAGGAAAAGACTGTTCAGGTAGAGCCACAGGCCAAAAGCACGTCAAAAAGATTTTGAAAGGACAGAAAGATGTCACTTCTTTCAATAACAGATGGACATAATAAGAAGGGATGGTGGGAGCCGGGCGTGGTGGCGCACGCTTGTAATCCCAGCATTGGGGAGGCTGAGACCAGAGGATCCGGGTTCGAGGCCAGCCTCAGCCACCTAGTGAGGCACTCCGCAACTTAGTGAGACTCGGTTTCAAAATAAAGAATAAAAAATAGGGCTGGGGGTGTAGCTGGAGGTAGAATGTCCCTGGGTTCAATCCCCAGTACCGCAAAAAAAAAAAAAAAGGGATGGTGGTGTCAATAGACTGACCACCACTCGGTGGCATATACTGACTCCTAAGGGATGTTTCCAAGAAAGAAAACTCGCTTCACATTCTAGATGGTTGTTGTAACTTTTCTGGGCCTTAATTACCTCTCCTGGAAACCCAAGACCATCCCATTCATATCATAGGGAGAATGCTAGAACAAATAAGTGAAGATCTAAGTTGAACCCCCAGTACAGTATCCGCATCCAGCAGATCCAGCAGACACAAAATGAATAGTAGCAGTACTTGGGGGGTTGAGACAGGAGGATCGCAGGTTCACGACCAGCCTCAGCTACTTAATGAGGCTCTCTGCAACTTAGTGAGACTCTGTTTCAAAATAAAGAATAAAAAAATTGGGCTGGGGTGTAACTGAGAGGAAGAATGCCCCTGGGTTCAATCCCTAGCTCTGCCAAAAAAAAAAAAAAAAAAAAAAAGAATGGTAGCTATTATTGTTATCATTAGTTAGCACCACCATCATCGTCATCATCACCAACACCACTATCACCATCACCATTATCAGCATCAATCATTATCTATACCACCATCATCACTACCACTATCAACATCATCTTCACCACCATCAATCAGTATCACATCACCATCATCACCATCACCACTATGACCATCAGCTTCACCATCAATCATTATCATGGCCAACTTCATCACCACCATCACCACTATCACCACCATCTTCATCACCATCAACCATTATCACCATCATCCTCACCATCAATCATTATCACTACCACCACCATCATCATCATCACCATGACCATCACTCATTATCTCCACCAGCATCATCACCACCATCATAATCATCACCACCATCACCATCACCTTCACCACCATCAATCACCATCATCATCATCAACATCAAGTCAACTCGACTTGTAATCCACCAGATGAAGAAAAATTTAGTTATTTCAGCATTAATATATCATACATCACCGATGAAACAGCCATGGTTGCCCCGAAATAAAGACCTATCTCTCCACAATCCATACCTTACCCAAGGTCCCCAGGAATTTGTATTATAGATTTCCTATCTTTGGGGAATACTTTTTAGGTACCACCCTTTTTGTAACCAGTTACCATTTTCATAATATGTCCTTGAGAGCTTTCTGCATTAAAAGGAGAAAAAGAAAAGTAGCTGCATTCGTATACCCTAAACCTTCAACTGAGGAAGGAGGGAAGGAGGAAAGAAAAGAAGGAAGGAAGGAAAGAAAAGGAAAGGAAGGAGCCCACCGTATGTCAAACCTTGGCAAAATAAAGTCATTGGGGAAGGGGGGGGGCAGGTTGTTATATTCTATCACTGGAGACCCACTGCTCAGCACTGGCACAGTGAGACTCAACACCCTAAACATCCGCACTCCCAACCCACCACCTCTTACCCTCTAGCTGCATCTGAATGCCTAGGTGGTTGCAGTGGTCCCCTCTCAACCCCAGAGATACCAACTATTTCTGTGTGCCAGGAGGAGGATTTGAGACGTCTATCTATATTTAGGTAACAGAAAAGGCAAGTTAATGCATCACGTCTCCTTCCTCTTGGATAGCCTAAACCCACAGATTCTAAACCCATAGAATGAAGTACCTGCATCCCAGTAGTACAGGGTCCATGGTTTTGCTTTCCAGTCCGTGATCCTGGAGGTACTTACTAATTGACAAGTATTTGGAATGAGTGCAGCCAACAGTAAAGCATTCGTGTTACCCTTACATTCACGTGCATGCAGAGTGAGGAGGAACGGGGCAGGCACAAGCCAAGCTCTCTTCACCTGCTACCAGGTGGACAGCCCATACTAGAAACTCACATTGTTTTATCTGTATTTTGAAAAGTAATAGATTCAATGAATTGCCCAAGAATTAAACTTCAACCATTAAACATTTTATTTCATTTTATATTATTTGGTTAAAATTAAATATTTATTTATTCATTTATTTTAGTCAGTTAGTTAGTTAGTTAGTTAGTTAGTTAGTTAGTAAGTAAGTTAGTGAGTTGTCTGGAAATTGAACCCAGGGACTTCTACCTCTGAGCAACCCCTGCCCCTATTTTATTTCTTATTAGGAAATAGGGTCTTGTGAAGTTATTGAGAGCTTCGCTAAGTTGCTGAGGCTGGCTTCAAAATATTTATGAATTCATTTTTCATTCTGGAGGTTTTCATTTAAATTTAATAGATAGCTGTGCATTGCATCATATATATTAGCTTTTTTAAATCTAAGAGATCAACGATTTTAAGTTGCTTGTCATTTTTCATAATAGAGTTTTTAAAGGGAATCAACTTGAAAATATTCAAAAATAACTGAAATTGTTCAATTTTCTACAATTACTTCAGGTCACATGCTCGCAAACTGCATAGGAGTTCATGCTTTAGATCGTCACAATTTAATTCAATTGTTAAATATTTTCAGTTGTTCTATTCCTTCAAGATATGTTCATGGACATGGAAATCCTCAGTGAAAAATACTTCTAAAACTTTAGATACAGATATGCAGATTATTCCTCAGAACTACAGTACTAAATGGTTCTTCTCCTCTAGTGAGGATGTCCACTGTGTAGCAATTTAGTCTTGGTTAATTTTGCATCTATAAAAGTAGAAAAACATTTCTAAACTGTCCCTGTTCTGATAAGCCTGAATCTTTTCTAAATATTAATTTGTATAAGACTTTTCCAAACTGTGTCCATTGTTGTCATTGTTTAGTTTTATATTTTAACTTGTTGATTTGCAGGAGCTGTTTACTTATTCAGCAGATTGAGTATCGGAACAGGCAGCTAAGAAAATTCTATTACTAACTCAAACACACTCTTAGGGACAACGCAAAGTGGTGCCTCTGTTATTAATGTGGTGCTAAATTACTTTATGAGTTCTTAAAGATTCTTATTTTTGGCACACTAGAGGTAAGGCATGAGAAGTGCCCTGTGTTTCCATATGTGAGCCCCAGGAACAGCTTGCACGGGCCAAACACGTGGCGAAAGCAGACGGGGAGGCGAGCTCCGGAGAGTGGAGATTTGTAGAGTGCGATAATGAGGCAAGTCGTTAGGTTCTAACTGGTCTTAACTGTTCCATAAATGTTTCTTTTACCCTGTAAACTTTCAGGTCAAGATAATATGAGGAGCACTTAGAGGAATGAGAAGCCCTGTGGGCCTTGGCTGGGAAACAGGCGATTTCTCCCTTGTCGGGGAGGGTGGGTCTGGAATCCTCTTTAACTGATGAGTACATCAAAGTCAATTTTCATCTCTAGCATGACTGCCAGATCTGGACAAAGAACAACTGGGCTGCATCACTCACCTTCTGAGCAGTTCCTAGGAATTTTCAGGGGAACATTGAACCCCCTAGCGCTGACTGCTGTATCTAGAGAAGCAGAGTCCCAGCACATACTCTGGGCATGGACCCACAGAACCCGCGGGCATCTGCTTTCCAAAACACAAGATCCTCAGTGTGGACATTTTGGTTTTTACCCCGTCTGTGATGTGTTAATATAAAAAAATGAACACATCATCAACAAATCTTCCAGTGAAACTACATCCAGATTATCTGGCTGTTTTTTTTTTTTTAAATCCTTTTTTAATCCCAGAAAATGAAGAGCTAACATTGTATGGTAAAATTTATTGGTATATTAAATTAACAGAGGAATTTCCCCCTAGCACTCATTAATGCTGCAATAGGACTAGTTGCTTTCTTGTGCAGAAGGCTAATATAATTTTTAAAACTTCCTTCGAACATCATTAGCAAAGGTGAAATTGATGGATTATTGGTTAGCAAGTGAAACATTTTAGATATCACAAGCCATGCCTCTAAAATAAACTATTTTTAATTATATGGAGGATATTTTATTAATGGGCAATTCAGAATTCATAATCGTCACTCAATAGTCTTTCTTGACTCAAAATTGAATCCAGGATGACCTGAATTTCCATAGAGTTATTTTTCTAGGAAACAAAGTTTCTGAAATTTTACATATATTATTTCTCATTTTGCAAGAGAATGTAAAAAAAAAATAGTAGAAATATATTCAGTGGATGTTGCAAGAAAGAAAAGAAAAAAAAGGAGGGCTGGGGTGTAGTTCAGTGGAAGAACACTTGACTAGCATGCATGAAGCCCTGGGTTCATTTTCCACCAATAAAGAAAAAAACATGCTACAGAACAGAGCACTTATCTGCCCCAACCCACTGAATGTTACCAGGAGTGGTGGTGCACCCCTGTAATTTTAGTACTCAGGAGGCTGAGAAAAGAGAATCACAGGTTTAAGGCCAACCTCAGCAACCTGGCAAGACCCTGCTTCAAACTAAAAAACAATAAGGGCTATGGATGTAGCTTGAGGTAGAATGCCCCTGGGTTCAATCCCCAGTACCAAACAAACAAACAAGCAAAGTCTTACAGTGGGCACAGTGGCACATGACTGTAATCCCAGTACTTAGGAGGCTGAGACAAGAGGATCGCAGGTTCAAGGCCAACCTCAGCAACATACTGAGACCTTTAGCAATTTAGTGAGACTCTGTTTCAAAATTTTAAAGGTGTAGGGGAGAAGACTGGGGAGTGTAGGTCAGAGGTAGAATGCCCCTGGTTCAATATCCACTACAATCCTCCCCCCCAAACTAAGAGTCAAAATGCCAAGAGTCCCAGCAGATTGTCACATCACTTTTGCATTAGAAACAGCAAGGCATGTGTGATTAATTGTTCCAGATCTAATTACAAGCTCCCCATGAACAGGAGCAGGGATGAGACACCCCTAGGTGTTAACTGGGTGACGGCAGGGGGTCAGGGGAGTATAAACAGCAATGTCTCCTGCTGAGCATGCCGGGTTCTCTACACAGGAGTGAGCTGCTGCCCTGATGGATGTCTGAGACACACCCAAGCGTCTTGTGTCACTCAGTGTCCGCCATTGCTGGCTCTGAGGAGTCTGCAGAGCCTCATGCAAGCTGTAACCATGGAGTGGCATTCTTCAAACCCATCCATACTGTCTGCAGCCAAATACCCAGCATATAAATATTTCAGTATTCCAACCTGCAGCAGCATCTCAGCAAAATGGGACGGGAACTCATGGAATCTGACGACTTTATTTACCCTTCGGCACAAGAGACACATACGCTTCTGCACCTTCACTTTCTGAATGTTTACTGGGAGATTAGAAAAACAACAGATGATGGCCAGTGTGTCAGCCCAGAAGAATTAGAAAAATCCTTCTTTAAACAAGCTAGCAGTCAGATGAAGACCCCAGGCCAGGAGTCTGTGTGTGTGTGTGTGTGTTTGAGAAATTCATGGAGCTGGAATTCCTTTGGATTGCTAAGAAGTAGAAAAGGCACAGTCTCATGTCCAAAGCCCTTAAACATGCCACAAGAGAGGACTGCCTGTGCCCCTGCCTCATGCCAAAGTTTCTAGATCTGGTCTCAGTCATCAAGTCATGAGGCAGAAGCTCAGCGCTGCCTTGTATGGTTGTTTGGGTTGTACACTGAACAACTTAATGGGTCAAAGAACCATTTACATAGACTACAAAGTGATCGAGCATCTACCGGTACGCAATTACAGATGGCAGCCTCCAGGATTACAAAGAGAGATGCCAACCAGTCTACTGTTCATCTTCATGGACGAACTCACCAATCCTTCATTCATTCAACAATCAGTCACTGACTGCAACTGAAATGTGAATCTCCCCCGTCCCAAAGCCACTTTATTATTGCATAGAGATTTTTTTTCTTTCCTATTTTGCAAATGACAAAACTGAGACCAAGAGAGGGTGACTAGAGTGTTGTCTAGGAGGGTCACGAAGCTGAGGCTACTGGGTCTGAAACCTGTGGGTGTCTCTCCTCTCCTGGACAGAGCTTCCTGGTATTAGGGACAATGATGATGGTGGTGATGATGATGATGATGATGATGATGATGATGATGATGATGATGATGATACATTTCTAAGCCATGCATGCAGGAGCCAAGCTCTGGGGTGGGAGAAGCAAGATGGCAGGAACAGGCAGGATACAGCAAGGGGACATGCAATGGTGAGGGCTGGTAGGCTTAGGAACCAGAGCTGGAGGCTGAGCAGGATGGTAACCCTCAGCTCTTCACTCTCCCATTCAGGAGAGAAGGGGACAGGGGTCATGGCCCATGGGGCAGGGAACCATGTCATGACAGGAATGGTGTGGCCTTGTGTGCACTACTAACTCTCTGAACATTAAGCTCCTTGTCCCAAAAATGGGAATAATGAAACATCACAAAATTATTATCGAGCCAGGAGTGGTAGCACATGCTTGTAATCCTTCCAGTCCTTGGGAGGTGGAGGCAGGAGGATCGCAGGTTCCCAGCCAGCCTCAGCTACTTAGTGAGGTCCTTTGCAACTTAGTGGGACCTTGTTTCAAAATAAAGGATAAGAAATAGGGCTGGGGGTGTAGCTCAGAGGTAGAATGCTCCTGGGTTCAATCCCCAGTACCGCAAAAAATAAAGTGAAATAATAAAATAATTATAAAGAGTAAAAGTCATTATGCACCTATAGGGGCTGTAAAAGTGCCTGGCTTTTAGAGTTGTTCACTAAATGGTGGCTCTTGTTCTTATTTATTGTTCCCGGGATGCGACACCTTTGAAGTCTCTGGCGTACGTTTCTAAGCAGAGTGAGCTGTGCACACCTTCTAAGTGAGGTACGTGGGTGCAGGGAGAATGTGCTTCTCCTGCCTCTCCTTCCCCAGGGGGCTTCAGGGGAGCGAACACTGGCCACTGAGGACCGCCTCTGCCATCTTTCCTTTGAGTTAAGGAGCAAAGAGAAAAGTGACTGCAAAAGCTAGTTTGCCCCCAAAGAATTTCCCTTCTTCTCTGCTGGCAATATGGTGCCTTCCAAGTTTTAAAATTCTTTATGTTTGTTCATGTATGTTTCTCTTTCTTGCTTCTAAAAGGTTTCTGTGCTTGCCCACTGTTTTGAAAGAGGGAAAACCTGGAAACGGTTTCCATAGGCTCATAAAGACAGGGTGCCAGAAACCAGAAGGTAGAGCAGGGGACGCCGGAGTGTGCCCATACTTAGAGTAACACAGTTACTATGATACTTAGTTCAGCTCCTGTGTTACTGTGTTCAGTAACTGTGTTACTTAGTTCCGGGTTTCACCATCTTACATTTCTTTCTCCCCAAATGCCTCTCCATACTACCTATGATGAGCCTCTTTGCCTTGATTTTTTTTTTTAAACTGTGTAACTTCCAGCCAGGACAGAAAGTTTACCCTGAGAGCCAGTGCCTGGTTTCACCATCTTACATTTCTTTTCGCCAAGGTGCCTCTACTATATACCACCTACTCTGACTCAGAGGCCTGGGGAAAGACCTGTAAAACCAAGAATGTGAGAACACAGCGTAAAGACCAGGGTGGTGGAAAGCCGGGGAAGCCGTGGGAGACTGGGTTGCAAACACATCTGGATCGCTTTTGCAAAGCAGGGCGTCTTTGGAGGTTCCAGTGGCCATGCTACCAGGTAGATGTGCAAGAGCTCCCGGGCACGGAGAAGGCTCTCAGTCCTGGGCGGAATGAGGGTGCTGGGCATAGACTGTACTGGGTACCTTCCAAGAGGGCGCTTAGAGAGGACGCTAAACAGCTACTCAAACAGATGATGGAGAGGTGGCAAACCTCTATGCAAAACAGTAAGATGAATTTCTTTGAAGGGGGTGGGGATAATTGAGGAAAAGATTTTTTTTCCCCTAGTACTAGGGATGGAACCCAGAAGCCTTCTACCTCCAGGCTACAGCCCCAGACCTATTTTATATTTTATTTGGAAACAGGGACTCACTAAGTTTCTGACAGCCTCACTAAATTGCTGAGGCTAGTCTTGAACTTGCAATCTTCCTGTCTCAGCTTCTCAAGTACTGGGATTACAAGTATGCACCACCATGCCCAGCTGAGCGAAGAATTTTTCGTGGAAGATATTTAAAAAAAAAAAAATCGTCACCTTGAGATCTCACAAGAGCCATCCTAGCTAAAAGCAGAGCAGGCCAGGTTTTCTGAGTGCATAGCTGCATGGCTGGGCTGTGTGGTTGCAGGCAATTTGTACTGGAAGATAAAATGCCAGACACCTGCCCTGCTGTACTAGGGGAATGTGGGAGCTGAGGCAGGAAGTTCACCCTGAGAGCCAGTTCCTGGTTCTACCATCTTACACTTCTTTTTCCCAAGGTGCCTCTCCATACCACCTATGATAAGCCTCTTTGCCTTGATTTATTTATTTTTAAATTCCATTCATGCCGCCAGAGGCCTAAACTAAACTGAGGTTTCATGTCTGTGACGTGGTATTTCTCTAGCTCTTAGGAAATCTGTGGAAGGGTCGTTGGAAGCCACCGTCGAGCCAATGTCCAGAGAAATTTGCTCATGAAACTGTGTTACCCTAAGTCACAAGAAGGGCACAGCTTGGCGAGAGCCCTCAAATTCTGACAGATGCTGGACAGAGGCTGCCAGGCAGGGATAGAGATGTCCTCCATCATGCAGCTCTGCCACTTAGGAACCCTGTAATGTGAAGCAGGGCACTAACTGGCTTTGTGCCTCCATTTCTCCGGCTATATAATGAGCACGACAATATTTATTCTTAGAGTTCTGTAAAGATAGAAAGACAAAACACATGTAAAACACTTAGGATAGGGTCCAACCAAATAGGAGTTACAGCCAGGCACAGTGGCGCGCAGCTGTAATCCCAGTCCTTGGGAGGCGGAGACAGAAGACAGGAGGATCACAGGTTCAAGGTCAGCAAAATAAGAGTTAGAGAGGCATAGTGGCGTACACCTGTAATCCTAGTACTTGAGAGGCTAAGACACGAAGATCGTTGGTTCGAGGTCAGCCTCATCAACTTAGCCAGGCCATCTGAAACTTAGTGAGACCCTGTTTAAAATAAAAAATAAATAAATAAAAAGGACTGAGGGTGTAGCTCAGAGGTAGAATGCCCCTGGGTTCAGTCCCAGTACCAAAATAAATAAAGAGAAGTTACTATGTGCCAGATGGGATTATGCTGATTAATATCATCATTATTATTAAGGAATTACTGGTTTCAGACACACTAACAGTATCATGTGATAGAAAGAGTATGTGTGTGACCTTAAGCACAATACATCATTCATTAAAACCCCAATTTTATATCTTCTGTGATATATGAAAAATAACGGAAATCTAGTGAGGATTAAGAGGCAGGAGGTTCAAGAAGGTGCCCAATTAGTCTTCACTCTTCCAAAACAGGGCTGGACAATTTCAATAGTTTTGTCCGGTTCCACATTTATAAAGGCCCTGTGAAGACAGATGGTATCCGGCCACTTATTTGCGTTTCTATCAGCCCCTATGCTGAATAATCAATAATAAATGTTGTTTAAACAAATGGTGTAATTTTCCAATCTGTGTTGTTCTAAGCCGACCTTTCCTCCCCGTTACCATTTGTAATGCATGCATAATTCATTGATGAAGCAGAAGGAGAAGTAAGGACGCTGGTCTAAGTGGTCCTTTTTGGGGTTGTTTTTGGTAATTTGTTCTAATCCCATAAATAATACAAAGCTTTTCACTGTAAATATGTATGTGTTATCCAGAGATGTATTTAGTGACCAACATAATACAAGTGGCGAGCCTACCTCTCCTGGCAATTTCAAGGCATAATTAATGGCTGACAAGATGTATTATAGAACTTGAGGGCCCTCAAGTACAAGAGAAAATAAAGGCCATTGTAAACACGTAAGCTAAAAGCAAGACCTGAAGGGCAGAGTCATTTACCACTCAGAGGTGTTTGCTGGAGTGCCAGAGATACAAAGGGTGATTTGGAAGGTAGTTTTGTTCAACCTGAGATGTGTATGTTGTATGCACACACATACACATAAATCAAGGAGTTTGCAGAGCTAACCTCTATCAGTTGTAACTCTTGATTGTTATTTGTTCACACACACATACACACACACACACACACACACACACACAAAACACTTCTACCTGACAAAAATTTATATACAAAAATATATGTGGAAGCTAAGCATGGTGATGCATGCTTGTAATCTCAGGACCTGAGAGGCTGAGACACGAGGATTGTAGGTTGGAGGCCAGCATCAGCAACCTAGTGTGGTGCTCAGCAACCTAGTGACACCTGGTTTCAAAATAAAAATTAAAGGGGTTGGAAGTCTAGTTCAGAGGTAAAATGCCCCTGGGTTCAATCCCCAGTACCTCAACAATAAAATATACATATATAGACACACAGCTTAAAAAATTAAAAAAATAAATAAAAAGCCCCAATCGAGGCTTCCAGAATGAGCTGCCATCACTCTCCCTGGAACCCGCGATGTGTTCATCTGCACGCACTCCTGTGCAATCAGCCCTTTCAATACAGAGACGAGAGCGAGATGCCCCTCTTTCCCCAAAGGGCACCTCTGTGCGCCGTCTCGGATCGCGGCTGATGACATGTCAATGAAGCTGTGCTTGCTTTCGTCCCTGAGATCAAACCGAGGGCTTAACCTGCAATTTACACTACAAGTCCCATGACTCTTGCCAGATCTGAAGACTTCATCCTAATCTTCCCTGCTGAGAAAATAATCAAACACTCCAGCAAAGATGTATTGACAACTCTTAATTAACCATGCTAATGGGGGGAAGAAGAGAGCAGGGGTAAGTGCGATCCGCATATAACCCCAAACCTCCATTTGGCTATTAATTTCCACCTTCTCCTGCACTAAACCTTATCTAGAGAAAGACAGAGGGCCTGGGTGGGAGATAGAGGCTGACTAATCCTTTGACAAGAGCATTTCTCCATGCCTGCGTCTTCGTCATGCAATCATCTATTAGACAAGCTAACCAGCAAGGGCAGGGGCAAGGACGCCCTGTGTCCCAAGGGCCCCGGGTGCGGTGGGCATGCTTTAGGATCCTCGAGGGGGCAAGAAAAGAGTCTTTGTGTAGGTAGCTTTTAGAGTGGAAGAAGCTGCATGTGTTTTGCAGTAGAAGTCGATCTGATGGAGACCTTGTGGGGCCTCGCCTATTTATGGATGCTACTTGATGGGAGGGAAGGAGAGGAGGAACGAAGACAGGTCTAGAGCTTGCAACAGTGGAAAGGCAGCATTTCGTAATGAGCAGCCAATTGCAGTGGACCAGGAATGCAGAGAGAGCAGAAGCTGATGCTGCAAATTCACCAAAGCAAAGGGAGTCAGGGGTTTCCCTAAAGGAGCAGATGAAAAGGCATTTGTGGAGCACCCTTAAGAACATAGTCTGATCTACGCCATGGAAGAAGTAGGTTCCCTCCTTCTTCTTAAAATACCTGGCCCTGCCCACCAGACTGCCGAAGCAGCACAACCCTGCATCAGTTACTCCATCCATCTGAACTTCCCCTCCCCAAGTGGCCAGCTCTGCACCTCCACCTGCCTGGCATAGCGTGGACATCCAGGAAGCAACCCTTACAATACCAAGGGCTCACATCTGCCCAGCACTGCAATCCTTACAATACCAACGGCTCACATCTGCCCAGCACTGCAACCCTTACAATACCAAGGGCTCACATCTGCCCAGCACTGCAATCAGCCAGGCACATGATATGGGCTATCTCCTTTAATCTTGAGATGTCTGATGTTACCTTGTTATTACTAGGGAGGAAACAGACAGGAGAAAAGCCATTTACCCCAAGTTGCACAGCTGGAATGAACCAGCACCAAGAGTCCAACCCAGCCCATGGAGCTTCAGAACCTAGCACGCAGCCTGGACGTGGGCAGTGTTGGAGGTCTCCACAGTGTGGCAGAGAGACACTGACTGAACGCGGGTCCTGTGAGTACGTTCTCATTTTGCCCCTGCACAGCCCTATAAATTAGAGATTACTACCATTTTATAAATGCAGACGCTGGTCTTGGAGAGGGGCAGTGAGCTGCCAAGGTCACAGAGCAAGGGGACAGGCAGGGCACCGAGGGAGGGCCAGGTCTGTCCCTGCAGGTGAAGGGGATGATGAAGAACACGGGCTGCAGTGGATCTGCAGCTCTCTGTGCACGGCCGCTCGCTGGGGACCTGGCCTTAGCCCTCCGATTAATGTAGGGCTTTATTGCTTGCTGGATTCTCGCTTCCCCTTCTGGTGCCCTTCCTCCCCATCCAGGCCCCCCTCCCCTCACCCTACTGCCGTCTCTGCTGTCAAAAGTTTACAAAACATTCACCGTTTCAAAAGCTAAAATGCTCGCCATTTTATGTCAAGTTCTAGTTTGCAGGTTTTGGTTCTTATAAGAAAAAGTTTCTTATAAGAAAAAGACAATATAAATACAAATGATCAAGTCTCCAATGTTGCCCATGCGATCACCTCAGTTTGCCCGAGTTCCTGCCAAAGGCTTCTCTGTGCGCTGATCTTCCCTGCGCATGCTCACATGCACAGGCACACATGGTGGGTCTTGTCCAGCTCCTCAGGCAAGCCTGCCGGCCAGCATCTAAAACCAGTCCAAGTGGCCACAGTTTCAAAATGACCCAGGCTTCTGAAAACACTCCTGCTCTCCAGGTCACACGCTAAAAATTATGGAATTAAGGTACTCCAGATTTACATCTAAGATATAAGAAGCAAAAAGCATAGGGGTTCAAGAAAGCCTGTGATGAGGAGGAGCCACCTGCACTAAGCCTTGAAATACCCAGCACCAAAGGCACCTTGTGCCTGGGGCAGACGGAGGGATCTTCCCAGAGACAGGCTCCAGTGAGGAGCCCGGGGAAGGTGCTCATCGCTCCGAGCTTCTTCACCTGTAAAGGGGGCACAAGGATGCCCACCTCAGAGTGCTGTTGTGAGCACTGAACACGGAGCCCAGCCCACACCCTGTTAGCAGTCAGCGCCATCATCCTACCACGCACTTTACTCCAAGTGACAAATGCCTGAGACACGTGAGATACGTGCTTCAGCCTCTACTTTACAAGGCTTTGGATGGCCCGGCTCCGCTCGCACATGGCTCGGCCTGCATGGGGGAGCCCTGCAGCTCTGCCTGTGTGGGTAGGTGGGAGGTGAGGGGGTGGGCATAGCATGGACCACTAGTGCAGCCCTGGCTGATCCAGGGACGGAGAGCCAGAGGGCGCCAGGAGCTTTTATGGGGACGAGAGGGTATGCAAAGGGAGGGTTTGCACCAATATAACATCCAGAAATGGAACAGAGATTTGGGTTGACATCCTGGTCGATGCTGACGGCACAGCCATGGTCTGCCTTCACAGGTCACTCCCTAGCTCAGCAGCCGCCTCCTCAGGACTGAGTCTTGCATCCTCACCAGCATGACAGCTTCCAGGGTCCCAGGTACCTTTTGCAGCCATGGCATAAAAAGTGTGCAGCGGGCAGGAAGTTCAGTCCACTCGAATTGCCAGGAATAATAGCTGTGTTGTCCACAGTTTCAAAACACTGATGGAACTGGCCAAAAGTCCGACAGCTTTTTAACATCACTGTGCACAGCACACTTGTAAACAATGTCAGTGGAAACACATCCCTCTCCCTGGGATGGCCCGCACTCCTCAGACCCCCTCCCAAGCTCCCTGCACCCTCTCTTGGCACCCCACAGCTTTGCACGCGGCACTCACTCAACAAATATTTTCTGAAGAACTGAACCCAATAAAAGGGGGCTCGGGAAGGGCAGAAATCCTGTTGATTTCTGGGCAGCAGACATGTAAACGTACTGACACTGAGATATACAAAATCCATCTTTGAAGAAAAACCATGCTGTTCTACCTCGTGTGGAATAACAACACATCCCACGTAAGACCCAAACTGCGGAGCCGGTGCTGCTCCGGGCTGAGTGGAAACGGGACCTCTTGCCTTCTCGTGGCTAGGGATGTCACTCTGGGGCCCTAGGATTTATTTCCCTCTTGGGAGCTCAGGAGAGATAATGAATCCTCTCATCAGCTGATCAATCGCTAGCCTGACAGCCTGGCACCCCTCCCTCCCACCCCACCATGCCCTGAACAAGGTTAAAAGAACACACCCCGGCATTTGGGAGGCTGAGACCAGAGGATCCGGGTTCGCGGCCAGCCTCAGCTACTTAGTGAGGCATTCCACAACTTAGTGAGACCCTGTTTCAAAATAAAGAATAAAAAATAGGGCTGGGGGTATAGCTCAGAGGTAGAATGCCCCTGGGTTCAATCTCCAGTACCAAAAAAAAAAAAAAAAAAACCACACTCTTCGCTGATGATCAGACAAGGAGTTGGCTTCCGGAGAGAAAGTGGAAAACAGGGAAAGTATCGACGTGGGCATTTAAAAGCCAAGCCCTCTCCACACCGGGGAAGGTGCTTCGCTATTCATCTTGTGCCCCGAGTCTGCCTCGCCGACTTGATAGAAGATGGTTCCACTGACATAAAAAGCAGTCGCACATGAGGCGTAGTGATTGATGGAGCCATTCCAGGTGTCGGCCAAAAATGGCACTAAAAGATGCCTCGGGCTTCCTGGTAACTGCTTTATGAGAGGACCAGTACTTCCCTAGTCCCCCCGGCCCCGCCGCCCAGTTTAAAGAGTAAATTAGCAGAATGAGTCCCTTCAAAAACAAGGCAGTGTTATACTGAGAAGGATCATGAGAGGCGGTTGGGATGGAGAGGAGCAGGAGGGCAGCTCTGAGCATGAAGACTGGACTGTGGCAGGCTGCGTCCAGATGCGGCGACTTGGTTTCAGGGTACATGATTTAACCACATTTTATATTTTATTTACTTTTATTTTAATTATTTTATTTTATTTATTTTATTAGTACTGGGACTATGAACCCAGAGACATTCTACCTCTGAGCTACACCCCCAGTCCCTTGTATTTTTTATTTGGAAACAGGGTCTCACTAAGTTGCAGAGGGCCTTGCTAAATTGCTGAGGCTGTCCTCGAACCTGCCATCCTCCTGTCTCAGCCTCCTAAGTACTGGGATTGTAGGTGTGCTGCTACTTCGCCCAGCTTAACTGGGTTTAATTCTGAGTAGTAACAAACTGCCACCAAGTAGTGCTACTGTACTGTTCCAACATCTTGGTGGCGACAGAGAAGATCTAGTCTTCGACTTGATCCTTGAACAGGAAGCACACATGCTCCAAATAAGCCAGGATAAAGGAGGGGGTGGGGGGTGGGGGGGTCATCGTAAGAGAACCTGGGAGGGCAGAGTCACGGGACTGGTACTCAGATGTTTGCAATATGATATTGTATTCTTGGAATGTTTCTTAATATGGAAGGGAAAAATTCCCCCTTTTTTTGTTCTCCTTTCTGGAGTGGAGAAGACCTTTCCCTGTCTTTTGCCTCCCTCATTTGAAGAAGGTTATTTATGACCTGAGAGCATCTTGAAGCCGCCTGGCACTTGGGACTCAGTCATTGTCACGAGCTAATTTAGCCAGCATCCAAATTTGGAACTCCTCTCAGAAGCCCTGGGACCAATTCCCCATCCTGGCCTTGTAGGGACGACAAATATCTCCTTGGCCCCCACTAGTCTTTGAAAATGCGGACATTAGTGAAGCATCCAATTCACTTGGCTTTTAAAGTAAAATGAGCTGGTTCTTTGGCCCATCTGCAATAAGCTCTTATCTTGCTATTTCCAATCAAAAGGCTCTCTGATTTGCACCCTCTGCCTGGCTCCCCAGCTGGGCGGGAGGAAATGTCCATTACATGGTAGATTTCTGGCCCAAGTTAATCTGTCAGGAGTTCTCAAGCTCTTGTACCTCTGACCTAGAAATGCTACTGGCAAATCAATCCCATAGAAGTCATCTTAAATAGGAAAATGATTCAGAAACACAGATGTCTGTGGCCATGGAACTGTCAACAGAAAAGAGTTAGGAACAACCTAAGACTCGAGCCAGCAGGACAACGCTGCTGGAAGAGTTACTATCATGCATCCATCTCAGACATGAGGAGCCCAGGTTGGAGATGTGTTATGATGTGTGAAGAGTATTGCTGAGTACAAAGGAAATGTACTCAGCAATAAAGAAGAACAAAATTATGTCCTTTGCAGGAGAATGGAGAGACCCAGAGGACATTATGTTAAGTGAGGCTAACCAGTCACAGAAAGTGAAGGGTCATGTGTTTGCTCTGTGGAAGCCAGAGAGTAGTCAGGATACAGGAGGGGCTTTAGATAATGGGGGGAAACCCCAGTGGAAGAGGGGCTTAGGGGAGGGTGGTGTGTGGGGGGGGGGGGAATCAAGGAAGGAAACACTTCCACTGAAGTTATGCACATATGTGAAATTACCAATGCCAATCTCAATATTATATGTGGGGAAGGGGAGAGAGTGGGGGGGGGAAGCTCACCAAGTGCTGTGAGCATGTGAGTCCCTCACTCTGAACTACATTAGAATGTGAGATTAAAATGCACCCATAAAAGTAAGAAAAATAAGAAACTATTATCTACACCGGCACAACTACCGCCATGTTAAAATTATATGGCTCTAGAGTACGTGGATTGTAGTGACAGAATAAATTTAGAGCAAATGAGAGAACCTGTTGTGAGTGCACGTGCCACAATCACAACACAACACAAAACAACACCCCGGGCATTTTAAAGTCCTGGAAGAGTCTGACAAAACACTGAGGGTAGATACATGTACCCTGGGTAGTTTATTTCCCCTCTTTCTCCCACTCTCGACTTTTGTGTGATTTTCCTTTTTTTTTTTTTTTTTTTTTTTAACAAGCATGTTATTTTACGTGGGAGATTATTTAAGTGCAAAAAGAAATGAAACTCCAAGTAAAAATGTTTAATACTCTTTGCTCATATTCTCTCTCATATGTGGAAGCCAGGGGTGGGGGAACAGAAAAAAGAGGGTGTCATGAAAGCAGAAGGGAACCCTGGGATGCTGCATTGCCTAAGCCCTGTGCATCCGGGGCCCACTCCTTCATTCCACAAAACCTATAACTACAAATGGAAGTGCTGGTAAGCCCCCAAAGGCCTGGCAATGCTCCCAATTCAAGGAATGGCCGGCTTCCCAGCCTTGCTGTTGAATCTGATCATCATCCGTAATCCTCTGCAGAGACAGTGTCTCGAAAGGACCCGGAACAGTGAATTTACCAATTGACAAGAATTGAAGTGACTGAAAAAGGGGACATGGACAATGGGGCCCAGAATGGACTGTAAGGCCAGGTGTGGTGGTCACACCTGTAATCCCAGTACTTGAAGGCTGAGACAGAAGGATAGCAGGTTCAAGGACAGCCACAGCAACTTGGCATGACACTGTTTCCAAATAAAAAATAAAATAGGGCTGGGATGTAGCTCAGAGCTAGAATGTCCCTGGGTTCAATCCCCAGTACCAAAGGGGAGGGGGTAATGGACTGCAAGGAGGTTTAAATGAAGCAGCATGTGAAATGTGCCATAAATGGTAATTTATCATCTTCTCTGATCCCTAAAAACAACTGACCATTTCCTACAGTCCGGGTGCTAGCCAAAGCTCACTACATGCCTTGACTCCAAGGATCCTTCTGAGATAGCTGTATTTCGCTCCCATTGGGAAGATACTGTTATCACTTCCTTATTACCCATGAAGACCCAGAGGTCCAGGTTAGTTATTGGTTTGCCATTGCAGGCAGAACATGGGAGAGGCAAGACTGATAGCAGGGCAGGAGATGTTCCGGCCACCTTCTGCCACATGGAGGCCAAAACAAGGCACTTGCTAAGAAGCAATCCACATAGGAAATCAAACTGCAGAGCGCAGATTGGGTCCAGAAGGGGATCTTCCAAGACTTAAAATGCAAGCATGCAGCCGGGTGGCTGTATTACACCTGTAATTCCAGTACTTGGGAGACTGAGACAAGAGGATTGCAGGTTTGAGGCCAGGCTTAGCAACTTAGCAAGATTCTCAGCCACTTAGTGACATCCTATTTCAAAACAAAACAAAACAAAAAAATTTAAAAAGGGCTGGGGGTACAGCTCAGAGGTAAAATGTCCTGGATTCAATCCCAATACCACACACATACAAAGAAATGTAAGAGTGCATGCTACAGGGAAAGAAGAGGTGGACATGGAGGGCAGAGGGCGTTAGCCTGGGGAGAAAGCAATATAAAGTTGCCGTTTGCTTCCAGCCCCTCCTGTCCCCCAACACTCAGGGGTCCCAGACAAGAGTCAGCAGAGGGGGGGTCTCAGAAATGTCACCCTGCTCACCCCCGCCTCTTTGATAAATCTCCTGGAACTCCGGTTCTGTGTCTCCCTCACTAGGATTTATGTCTCATTTTCAATGGAATGCTACATTTATTTGGTCAGACCACAAAGAAAGCTCCTCATTATAAACTAGGAAATGTGTGGAAAGAGAATTATTTACCCAAGGCAGCGCTCAATCAGTGTTGCCCGAATATTTATTTAGCCCACACACGGAGCAGTTGTGTTAATGTTTGCCAGAGAATGCAGCTTTATAAAGTAACTGGGTCAAAAAAGACAGCATATCATTTTACAAATAACTTCAAAATGGCTTAAGTTACATGGCCGGGCTCTCTCCGGTTCGTCTTTTCAAAACACTACAGAAACAATATCCAGAATTATGTCTCATAAAACACAGGTATTACAAAGTGGCTGTTTAGCCCATTAAAGAAAATGGAGAGTGAAATCTGAATTATTTCTACCCGAGGCAGAAGCAGACAGAGTTGCCGAAATTGTGTTAGGCCAACGTGGCAATTCTTTAAGTCCGCGGGCGGGCGGCAGGGCGGGAGACTCCCGCACCAACGCTCTATCAGAGGACTGCATTTGTCAGCCAGCAACGACTGGAATTCCATTTCTCAGCCCCAAATCTAGTGTAGCTATGGAGAATTTACCCAAAATGTTTGCTTTGGGGTTATTAGCGGCATTTGTCTGTCTCAAAAAGCTGAGAGAAGCTGGGCGCAGTGGTGCATGCCTATAATCTTAGTACCTGAGAGGCTGAGACAGGAGGATCACAGGTTTGAGGTCAACCTCAGCAACTTAGCAAGACCCTGTTTCAAAATTAAAAAAATAAGGATTGGGGTGTATAGTACAGAGGTAGAATGGCGCTGGGCTCAAGCCCCAGTACCACACACACAAAAAAGGTGACATTCCAGGGTTCTGGGTAGGTATGCACTGGGGATGCAGGTATACCCAGCCCGCTGCACCCAGACTTGGAAGCGTGTCTACACTGGCAGTTCTCCCTTCCTAGTGCCTGTTCCCAGCAGCCTCCTGGCCAAGACCTCAAGAATATGTTAAAGCAGGTGTCTTGTCCCATTGCATGGTGAGTGGAGAGAGTGACAACAGGGACCTTCCAAAAGCTGGAGGAGCCAAATCCCTAAAGCCCCCAGTGACAAAGAGAAGACAGAGGGATGCAGGCCAGCTGGGGCCTGGGAAGCAGGGCTTGGGGGACACACTGATGCCACCCCAATGGTCCCACAAGCAGGAACACACAGTATTACCCCGGGCCCGTTCTCCAACTGGCTCAACCTGAAGGAGGCTCCTCTTTCCTCCTGGCTCCAGCAGGGTGCACCTGCTTTCTCTGCCCTCCTCCCAGGGTAGGGAGATGTCCCCTCCCCCACCTCCCTCAGTGTCCACGGAGGGCCACCCACAGCAAGACCCCAAGATGTCACATGGCTGCTTTGTGGTCTCCCTGGGCCAGGGTTGGGGGACCTGAGAGAGAAACACAGTCCAGGCAAAGACGGGATGCAGCCCCACACACTGGGCACTTGAGGACAGTACACACAGGACAGCGGGAGAGGAAGGGGCACATGGCCGGCTGAGACAGGCCACCCGGGTGTCCTGCCTCCTGTGAGGGGAGTTCGTCATGGGGAGAGGTGTGTGACTCCGCAGGCCTTTGGGGCAATAGCTCAACAAACAGGGACAGATACGCTTCCGCATCCCCAAGTCTTCTGAGTTTATAAAGACAACTTGGCGCATGGGCTGCATCTTATGAGATACCTCCAGTGGGGTCAGGAGTAAAGTCCTGTGACGATCACATTTATATTTCTTCAGTGAAAACATGAATTTGTGCAGCAGAGAGAAAAAAGAGGAACACCAAAGGGCCCCCAGTCACCTAAGGTCGAGTTTCAGCACCAAATGAATGTGCTGTAAATTCTCACACACACGCACACAATTTCCGAGCGCTTTGGATTTTGAGATGGAAAAAAAAGAGACTGCAAATGGGTATTTACAAGCCTGAGTGGACTCACTTCCTTGACTCAGGCAGCCTTTCTCCCCAGGAGGGGAGGTGTGGAGCAGAGACCAGGGCTGAGACCTGCACGGCTCCAGCCATCCTCTCCTGCTCTGACCAGCTCCAGCATTTATCTGTCTTGTAAACCAAGCTTCCCTCAAAGGAGTTGGTTTAATGAAAGAATTTGGGAGCTACAAAAAAGACTGAAAATCATTGCTGGATGTCAGGGGTTGGCAAACTTCTTTTTGTGGAGGGCCAGACAGTAAATAATTTAGGTTTTGTGGGCCAAGGGGCAAAACCAAGGCTATTGTGCAGGTACTTCCATGACAAGGGGAAAAAACAGACTCCTGCAAATGTCTTATTGATGAAAAGCGAAAATTTATTAATAGGCACTGAAACATGAACTCAAGATAATTTCTGCTTGTCAGGAAATCATATTTTCCTCTTGATTTTTTTTCCTAGCATTTGAAAAGGTAAAGACTGTTCTCAGATTGCAGGCTGTACTCAAAGAGAGACAGGCTGTATTTGACCTGTGCGAAAGAGTGTGTGACCCCTGATCTGGGTCACCCCAGGTCAAGCAAGGTCATGTCCCAGAATGAGAACTCTTGTGATCCCCCAAGGGGACCAAGTGGCTGGATCATGGCTGGATCAGCAGGATCAGACCTGGCAGCCACTAAGACAGACATGCCTTGCCTTTGACTTAAAAGCCATTTCAGAAGCAACTGTTTTGTATTCAATTTTTCAAAACCTACATACCAAATGTGGTATGAGCCATAACTTAGCAAAATTATTTCCCTTAAACAAACATTCCTTTCAAAAAGTTACATATAAAAAAAAAACAGAACATTTTTACCTCTCTTAAATTGGAATCATGGTACAGCAAATAGGCTATAAACTTCTTATTTGTGTTACACATTTCTAGTGGTTGCTACCATTAATCTGAATCATATTAGCAAAATGCTCACTGCATGTAAATCAATCAGATTCTAAATCATCTTTGCAACCCTTGAGCACCTACCGTGGAGCCACATAAGCCAGGTAGGAGCACACATATTACCATTGGGGGACAATCCATCCATTTGCAAATTCCAGGACCTTCTCAGGTATCCACTGTGCATTTGATCCCATGTTAACTACTGAAGTGTAGTCTCGCTTTTGGATATATAAGTTTCACCATATATTCATGTCTTGTCCTACTTGAACCAATAATATGTGCCAATGGATTAGACAAACCGTAAATCAAAATGTGCAAGCCACCTTCTCCACCGAGAGGGTTGGAAATGATTATAGAGAAGCTCATGTGAGTTAATTAATTAAAAGCAAAGAGTGTGTTCAAAATGGCAAGGCTGGGGGGTCTCTGACATGGACTGGGAAAGCTACAAAATGACCTTGAGAGTTCTGAACATGTCTGCTGAGAAAGCATGGCAAAGATCAGCCTGAAAAGCCAATGTGTTACAGAAACACCCATTCTCCAGGTTCCTTGGGTCTAGACGGGTCTCCCCCACATCCTTTAAGTGCATATGGTGCTCGGGAAATTGACAACTAAGGTCTTATTCTGAGCCGCTTGTTGTTCACACAGACCACATCATCAACACTTTCAACAACCATGCAAAGCAGCTATTTTCGTCTCCATTGGACAGATGAGGAAACCAAGTTATAGAATTTCAATTAACTTATCCATGTCCTAAGTTCATCAAGAGTCAGATCTTGACCTTCAAAGCTTGTGATCTGTATGCTAGAGTGCAGTCAGAGCTTGGCAAACTATGGTCCACAGGCCAAATGGGGCCAAGCCCTGTTTCTATAAATAAAAGTTTTATCAGAACACAGCAATTCACTTAAATATGGTCTGTGATTGCTTTCATCTCTAGGAACAGAGTTGGGTATTTGCAATAGGGACCATAGAACCCACACAGCCAGAAATATTTATTATCCAAACCACTAGATAAAAAGGCCATGCTCCAGCTCCCCCTGGGTACCAACCACACAGCAGTCCACTGCTGGGGCCGAGCAGACACAGGCAACATCCCTGGGCAGTTCCTTTGACACAGGTGGCTCTGTGACCCCCCCTCCGGCGCCCCCTCCCCCCCACACCGACCACCTTGGCCACGCTGGCTGTCTGGACAGTTCAAGCACCCTCAATGTGGGAGAAGACTTTCAATGAGGTGGCCTTGCTGGAGAGCTTTGTCCAAAAGACACAAGGTAACTACACCCACCCATCAGATTGGCTTCCTTTGAAAATCTAGAAGAGGCAATAGGAAGCAGAAGAAGAAGCCAACAGGCACGTGAAGGGGAACAGAGGCTTAGAGATCAGCTGGGCCACACTGATAGTACAGACAGAGCTGGAGGCCAGGCCTGGTCTGGAGGATGTTCCTAGCTAGAGTCTATTTTGCCCTCCTTGATCCTCAACCCAGAGCATCTGGGGTGCACTTCCACTCCTTGCCACCAGGGGCTCAGGAGAGCTAGGTGTCAGGCTAGTTAGCTAGACCAGACAGCTATGACCAAACCTTGGCGGAGCCATGCATCCCCTCTCCCCAAAAAAGGGCAAAAGAAATCAAAATCAAACCATGACCGACAACTACAGTCAGATTCTATCTTAAAATATTGAGCTATTTGAAGAAAGAAGGCAACCAAGGCCCATTTCTCCAAGACAGCATTAATAATATTTTACAATAATTTGAAATAAACTTGATTAATTATGACATTTCCCTCCATTATCACCATCAGCATCATTGTGTGTGTGTGTGTGTGTGTGTGTGTGTGTGTTCTCATTTTAGAGCCAGCAGATGGAGGTTAGGGGTTTTCTCTTCCTCCCCCCGCCCCTATTTTTGACAAAAGGACCCACTGTTGTAACTTTTCAAGAACACCCTGCAGGAAATTGGAAGTTGGGTTTTTATCCTAATCCCTTAGTTAAAAAGAATGAAAGAAAGAAAGAAAATCCATATCCAAGATCCTACTATATCAACTTAATCAGTTTTTTTAAGTTAAATTTGATTTTTAAATCCCTTAGGTGATGAGACTTGTGGGTTTTTATCATTTTAGTTCTATTTTTAAAACACAGGCCTGTGGTTCTTTTTCCAAAATCAATCCAAGAGAAGGTGAATTATGGCCAATGCATAATATAATAAGTGTTACCTTTGAACGTGGGAGAATTGTTAGCATTTTGATTCAATGGGTTCTTAGTTCTTCAAATTCAAAAAATATCTTATCAAGTCCAGGACTTCTCTGTTACATTCATGTTTTAAAGATTATTCTTTTACAATGTTTTTAAAACTAAAAGAGCACAATGGAACAGAAACCTTGCTGTTGAGTAACCTGTAAACCCTACAGAGTTTTGCAGAGACAGAGCCATCCCGGCCAGCGCTTTGGTAAATCCAGGGCTCCCACAGCACGCACACACACATGAACTTCTCACGACCCTCAAGTACACGCATATGATATATCACAAATACCATAAAGCAGCCTTGTAATTACAGGGAAAAATTGATTTTAGAAGGTCTACATCAAAATTAATAGTCATAAAAATATAATAACCTAGACCAGAGACTTTAGGGATTGGACCACTTTTAACATTATACCTCAAATGTATAAGGGCTATATATAAGTTAGCATTTACAAAGGTTTTTAAAAAGGGAATAGCTATGTGCATTATGACTTTATTATATAATATAGTTATTGAAAATGAGCTTTATCACATACACAAACACACACACACACACACACACACACACACCATTCAGGACTAAAATCAATACGTTCCCTTAATAATTTTGGGGGGGTGGTATTGGGGATTGAACCCAGAGGCATTCTCTAAGATACACCCCCAGACCTATTTTATTTTGTAGTTTGAAACAGGGCCTCACAAAGTTGCTCAGGCTGGTTGCAAACATGCAATCTTCCTATCTCAGCCTTGGGATTACAAGTATTCGCCATTGTACCAGGCCCCCTTACATAATTAAAATGCTGATTCCAAAGCACATCTTCTGATCCCTAGGCTTAGAGTGGTAGAGAACCTGAATCTGCCATGAGACTGGGAGGAGAACCAGTTATATTGATTGTTCCAGGACCCAGCACCGGGGAGTCTTTTCCCCCAAAGAAGGAACCACCATTGAGCCCAAGGAGAAGAAACTTGGCATTTTTGGGCAAAATCAAAGCATATCACAAGATGAAAACTGAATCATCAAAGGCAGATGTTTTAAATCCTTGGTTAAGCTGGAATGGTACATACACAAGGGAACCCACTGAAGGAGAGCAAAGCCAAGCATTAGTCTGATAGACACCACAGCACATGAAAAAAAAAAAAAAAAAAAAAGTCCTCTTCTATCTAGAGTTAACAATAATGCACCATACACTTAAAATGGTGTTAAAAGGTTCAATGTCCTTGCCACAATAAAATGAAAACTTTTAACCAGGTGTATTGGCACACGCATGAAATCCCGATACTTAGAAGGCTGAAACAACATGATCACAGGCTTGAGATCAGGCTCAGTAACTTAGTGAGATACACAAAAGAATTAAAAAATATTGTCATCTATATGGCCCTTATGATTGGGAGAGACATTATCTTGAACAGAGATGAATAAATCTGTACAACTGTAAAATGTTAGTTAAGCAAGTTGGCCATTAACAATGTTTTTAGAACATTTTGGATACACGGTAATAGCAGGAAAACATAACTCTGGTGCCTGACTTTGCATTTGAGCTGGTTCCAGCTGAAACAGTCACTTCCAGCCAAAATAATGAGCATTTGTTTCTTAGGTTTCTTTCCACAAGCCTCCTTTTAAAAGACAGTGCAGCAAACGAAGATAAGTCATTTCGAAATAAACACAGATATTCATGTCTTCTACATGTCTTAATAAATGGTAGAAAGTGAGAATCTTACTTGAGAAGTAATTTACATTGTTCCAGTGGTTTTTACAGATCTCATTTGATCTTTAAAATATCCTTCATTAGGGAAAAGGAGATCCAGGTTTAAAACAATCAATTTTCTTGCCCCCATTTAAAAAAAAAAAAAATAGTCCCTGGAGAAAATCTCCAATGTCACAGATTTCAAAAGATAGTTTTTTCTTATCTTCACCCAAACTCTGTAGAAAGAAGGATTTCTCCCCCCACAATGAACTCCCTTTTATGAAAGCCTTTTCTCCCAAGATTCACCCCTGCAAATCTCTGCAGATCCCTGGTGTGAACCCCTGACGAGAGAAGCTAGACTAGCAAGCTCACCAGTCCTGGGGCAGAAACACCAGTCAAACTACAAGCAAACCAGGGATGGAAACAGGAGCAACTTGGTCGCACAACAGAGCACAGAGTACAAACTTAAGAAAACGACCTCACATAGAAACTCTTTAGAGGGCCATCCTGCTGCTGGAATTGAATGAGCAAATGTGTTGATTCTGACCCCGATTGTTCCAGCACAACTTCTGCTATAAAGAACCGAAATTGTTCATTTGTAAGTTTTCCTACCCTGGTGATTTTAAAAGTGACTCTTAAGGCTTAAAGCTATGGATGAAATATTGCATTATTTTTTCTTTCTTTCTTTCTTTCTTTCTTTCTTTCTTTCTTTCTTTCTTTCTTTCTTTCTTTCTTTCTTTCTTTCTTTCTTTCTTTCTTTCTTTCTTTGTGGTACTGAGGATTGAATACAGCTGCAGTCTATCTTTGAGCAGCACCCCCAGCCCTATTTTATATTTTCATTTGAAACAGGGTCTCACTAAGTTGTTGAGAGTCTCACTAAGTTGCTGAGGCTAATCTCAAACCTGCAATTCACCTGTCTCAACCTCCCAAGTACTGGGATTACGGATGTGTGCTGTAATCCAGCTTCATTTTTCTTGCAGTATACTAACTTGCACCCTTTACTACTTGATATATACTGTTGAAATTTTGCAGCTCCCAATAGCACATAAACTCAATAATAAACAAGAATGTCTTATTCACAGGTATACCCTTAGATCTTAGCACCAAGGCCTAACTCAGAATAGGCACTCAAGCTTTATTGAATGATTAAATAAATAAATTAAATTCTCACAGTGGATGGGGGAAAAATCCCATGCTTAAAAAAAACTTATTTTAGCCAGGTGTAGTGGCATCCACCTGTAATCCCAGGACTTGGGAGGCTGAGACAAGAGGATCACAGGTTCAAGGGCAGCTTCAGCAAGTCAGCAAGACTCAGCAAGTTAGCAAGATACTGTTTTAAAATAAGAAATAAAATAAAATAAAATAGGCGTGAGGTTGTAGCTCAGAAGTAGAATGCCACTGGGTTCAATCTTCACTGGGGGGCGTGGGAACATGTCTTGTTATCTGGGCAAACTTGAAGAGGAATCTAGCAAGAAGTCATCTCCAAGAACTACCACACCAGGCAGGTCCAATCCCACCCCTGGATTTCTCTGAATCAGCTACTCCTGAAGTTTGTACAGTGTTCCGCTCAGCCAATGGCGATTCCAGGAGAGAAGCAATTGATAATAATTATATTTTCTGCCTCCTCTTGGGTTATGAATTTATCATGATGTGCAAGTTGAGCCACTCTGATGCCACGTTAACAATGATAAACACCATCAAGACAAAAAGAAACTAAATTTAAGCATTTAGATTCTGCGGGGGAGTTTATTAAGCAGATTAACTAAGACAAGGCAGAGCTCCATGATTATGGAAAGCAGGTAGCAGCGCGCTGGCTGGCTATTTTTTGATGGCCACCTGAGAGCAGATTTCAAATGCCCTCATTTCTGCAGGTACATTATCATGTGTTTTATTGTTATTCACAGCTGCAAGCTGATTAATTTGTATTCAGAAATCTAAGTGGCAAATGTGCAATGCATAGTTAAGATACATTTTCTTTTCTTTCTTTTTTTTTTTTTATATGGATAGTGAAAATGGCCAAGCCACATCTCATCAGTAACTCTTGTTCAACCGGTAAGCAAAACTTGCAGAAAAAAAAAAAAAGTTTGCAGAAGGCTTTAAAAGAGTTTGGTTTTTGAAAGGAAAACTGCAGACAGGGCGTGGTGGCATACACCTGGAATCCTAGTACTTTGTGGAGGCTGAGACAGGAGGAGCGCAGGTTCAAAGCCAGCCTCAGCAACTTAGCAAGACCCTCAGCAACTTAGTGAGATCCTGTTTCAAAATAAAAATAAAATATGGCTGGGGATATAGCTCAGAGGTAGAATGCCTCTGGGTTCAACTTTTGGTAAAGAAAGAAAAAAAAAGAAAGAGGGAAGGAAGGGAGGGAGGGAGGGAAGGAGGGAGGAAAGGAGGGAGGAAAGGAGGAAGGAAGGAAAACTCGCAAGAGGAAGCCCCATTCCTCCATGCCATCCCTTAAAAAATTAAAATAAAGACACAAAGTCTGAGGCTAAACAAACAAAGAGAGCAGCTGGATGATGTCAGGCTGCCAGAATCATCAATGCTGGTTCATGTCCTTGTCTTCCTGCTCCCTGGGTGTTTCCAATAAAACCCAGAATCACCAGTGAGGACTCTACCAAGGGGCTGTGCAGCGGAGTCAGTGCTTAAGTAAGGGATAAGGAGACCTGCTAAATCCACTGCCTAAATGCAATCATGGGAGGTTCTTAAGAACCCTGAACCAGCTCTCATTTTCTGCACTAAGGAGATAAGGAGTGGCGTGGATAATCTAAACGGGTGGAAAACAGATATCAGTGGCCTGAGAACACACATTCTGAGAGGTGTTCCTCTCCATTAGCCCCCAGTCCATGCCCTGGCTGATTCATCTCCCTGATCATGCCTCCTCTGCTCAAAGTGAATTTGCATTCTCTTTCACAGGAACCTTAGAAGTGAATCCGAGACCATGCTTTCTAGCTGGAGAAAACAACTTTGCCCTTTGAAAGTCTTTGCAAATCATCCACATGGGTCACAGTTACTTGGCATTGATAGTATTCTCGCTGGAAAGTCTTATCAACCACCTAAGTTAAAAGACCCAGGAAGAGCGGTCTGCTGCCAGGCAAACATACTCATGACTGTTATTTGAATGCAATAGTCACGAATAATTTCCCTTTCTTAAAACTCCTAACTGCTAGGCCATGCATGTTGGCACATGCCTAAAATCCCAGGGACTCAGGAGGCTATGACAGAAGGATCTTAAGTTGGAGGCCAGCCTGGGCAACTTAACAAAAGCCTGTCTCAAAATTAAAAAAAAAAAAAAAAAAAATGACAAAGAGCTGGGGATGTAGCTCAGAAGTAGAGCACTCCTGGGTTCAATCCCCAGTACCACCACAGAAAAAAAAAAAAAAAAAAAAGATAAATCCTGTTACTTTCCAGGGCTAGTTGCCATGAACATACCCTAGCAGTCAGATACCCTAGCAGTTAAATGCTCCTGTGTGACCTGTTACCGTTTGTTTCCAGCAGAGACACCCTGGACACTCCTAGGATACTGGTCCCAGCCTGTGACATGTTCATTGGTGCATCCCAAAACACAGCTTCAGACATTCCCGTGCATCACACTGTGATTCAAATATTTTCCCTCTCCTTCCCTGACACTGGGTAGCAGAGGGATTGGAAAATGTTCAACCATAAAGGAGAAAGTTAAAGAAAGCCTGAGACTCTGCTGTTGGGCCCGAAGAACAAAGTTGACAGAATTCGGGGAAGGAAGGCGGTCCTGAGGGAGCCATGTGCAGAGCTTTCACTAGTGGGATTCCACAAGGTCTGAGTCCTTACCGCTTAAATGAGCCACAGACGATGAAGTTGCCAACGTAATTAGCCATTATCCCCCCCCCCAAAAAAAAAGGTGCCCATTGAGAGAACCACAGAGACATCAGGAACAGAAACTACTTTCTCCTCAATATTCTGTCTCCAAGTTCTGGAAATGCATCCAAGATCCTAAGCAGTCCACTTCATTATTTAAAAAAAAAAAAATACATTACTAGAAAGAAGACTAAATTTCTAAGGGATTGGAGATAGATTAAAACAATGACAATAGAAAGTAAGACCCCCTTCTTGGATTAAAAAGAACAGAAAATGTTGAAAGTATTTGAAGCTGTTTGTTTGTTTGTTTTAAGCCATTTGGTCAATAATCAAGAATTCTGGGTTCTAGTCCTAATTCTTGTTATTCCTTTGAAACATTATTAGGGAGACTTTTTAAGTATTAACACTCTGATCCTTAACTTCCTTTTTGTGATGGAGAATTAATATTTGTCTCTACTGGTCTATCAGATTCAAACAGAAGTGGCTAAGCGGATATTCCATCCCATGTTACAAGACTCTAGACATCATGGTACAAATAGGGAATGCTAGTGCCACAAAATACTGGCATCTTACCTCAAACCAACCTCAAACCAACCCAGGATGAAAACATCCTGAATTTGAAAACATCCTGAATTTGACCCAGGGTACAAGAAAGATGAGTGCAAACCTGGTGACCTAGGAGATGCCAGCTAGATTTGACTTTCTACGTAAGTGCCAAAAAGAATTCAAAACCCCTGAGCGGAAGGTTAGGGACACCTGGTATAAAAGCTCACCAGGGCCCCACCCTCCTGGAGCACTTTTGGTAGGGAGAAGAGAATGATAAATAGATGGCCTGCCAACAGACGCTGAAATAATGAACAATGGAACCTCAATGTTATAGTTGCTAACTAGTGATGTTCTCAAAACACAAACAAACAAAAAAAGCTCCAATTTTAAGTCTCAAAATATAAATTTTTAGGTCATCTGCAAGCCCAATGCATCAAAGAGAACATGATTCGCATTGAGTCATGCAAATGTCTACTAGGGGGAAAAGAATGTGTGCACATCTAATGTCTTCTCCTCTCTGCGCCTACTTTCCCACTCAGTGGAGACCCAACTTCAGCTAACTGCACACCTGGGCCTTGCGTGTGACCTCCTGTGTGTCCTCTAACCTGCCCTCCCTTCGTGCAGAGGCTGGATGAGATGGGCCCCGGCATTTGTGCCAAGGTCCTCCAGCTTCCTCAGGCAGGACTGTTCCCGTGGCCGTCCACAGGGAGGGCCCAGAGTCTCTTTGCCAGAGAGATGTTCCCTAGGCCGTGCAGGTGTGGTGTCCTGGTGACATCTTGTGGTGAAACAGAACACAGAGAAGCCTAAGATTCTACCCACAGCTGCATTCAGGTAAAAATAAGAAAAAAGAAAATAACTTGATTTGACCCTGATTATGTTTCTACCTAAGAAACGGCGCACTTTTTTCCTCTTCCTTCTCTGGAGAACATAGTTCAAAATCAAGGGGTATCTGTTGGGGTCCAGTGAACACACACATCTAACCACAAGTTACAGTAAACACTTCCTAATACACAATGCACAAGAAAGCAGAGATATTGGTGACAATAATACACATATTCAAGGAGACAGAAAGGCTCCAGTTCCCACAGGCCACACGCATTTCAATGACTGGTACATAAATCGGGGGAAAGAAGGAGCCCGACAGAGAAACAGAAATCATCAGCTAACAGGCATCTAGCTCCGGAGTCCCCTGAAATAAAAACCTGGGCTGGGTTGGGGTAAATTTCCACCAGGTTCATGTGCAAAGTTCTTCTTACATAACTATGAATCCTAAAGTAGATAATTTGCAAAAGATAAACTTGGGGTGCTTTATCTTCCTGGAGTTAAAAACAAATGACAGACAGGTGAGAGTTCCCAACAAACCAAATGATGCTATGACAATGTTAAAAACCCTCTTGGTGATGACTTCAAAAAGCAGAGACCCTCGAGGTGAAAGACCTAACAGAAAAGTGAGTTCATGGGCACTGTGAACTAAAGAGGGCCAGGGGAGCAGGCGTCCCTGCTAATGTAAAGACCTCTTTGTGCCCAAAGTCATTTCTGTTTAAACCTTTAGAAGGCAAGGGGTACATACACTAGAAGCAGAATGAAGCTGCCTTTGTGAAGTCCTAATGGCTGGGAACGGCACTCAGCTGATCACACTGGTCAGGGCCATCGCACTTCCCAGGTACGAGGCTGAACGCACACTGTTGCTAAGTGTGCCGATCAGCAGGGACCCGGCGCAGGCAGGCCTGGCCCTCATTACCGGTTCAGTGTGGCCATAAATGAGACCAGATGCACACATTTGTTATCTGCTTTTGTCTACAAGAGTAGCAGCACAGCAGCAAGCCTGGGCTTACACAAGAAAAGACACAGGATATTAAGAAGGAAGAAAAGAAAAAAAAAAGAAGTACGTTTTTCCTTAGTAAGTTTCTCGGCAGCGCAAAGCAGAGAGTACTGTTGAGAGTTTTCTAGCAGATTACGTATTCCTGGGAATGCTGAGATGATTTTACACAGAAGATCTAGGCTGGAAGATTAATGGAGATTTAAAATGTTAGGCACCCCTCTCTCCTTGATGGCGAGGGGAGCTGCAGGTCCGGCTCCATCTGCAAACCCAGAACTGGAGCGGATTACCCCACAGGGCTCATCTTTGAGAAGGGAAGAACATTTGTGTCCCACCCATCATGTCTAGAGGATACGCGGATAGATTGCTGAATAGATAACTGAGTAGTATACGCTTCTGTTCACAGAGTAAGACAAAATGCTAGGTTTTATTTTACTTTTCTTTGCTTTCTTTTGTTTTTAGATGCAGAAGTAACCATAATGGCAGTGCTATAATTATTTTTTAAAGTCTTGGATGGGAAAAAAGACTATACATTATTTAGTGTATTGGAAGTGAATCAAATAATAAAATAAAAACCAGAAAATAGGATATAATTCGAAGAGACATGTTATGTAGACATCAAGAGAAAAAAAAATAGGATGCCAGGGCTTTTACATGTTAATCTAATGTTTTATATGATAAGAAAGGATATAGTGATTACACAGGAAAGCTTTCCCCAATCAGCATACTAGGGAAGAAATAAATGATTATAAAGAAGGTGGTCTGTACCCCATGCCTCATGCAAAACAATTCTCAATGAATTGAATGATTTCAAGGTCAAACATAGGACAGTTTAACCAAGAAGACATAGAAATACACTCAATGTGAGGATGGAGGAGGATTTGTAAAACATAGTTACTAAAACAGAAAGGATAGAGGGCAGGCTAACTAAATGGCTACATTAGAATTAAACACAAAATTAAAAGAAAAAAACATGAGCTAGTACCTGCACTATCCACACACAATGAAGGGTTAATATCCTTAACGTTCAAACATACCCAGATACATAAAAATTATTTTCATTCATAAAGACACCAAGAAGATAGAAACCTGCCAAAGGACATGAACAGACCATCTGCAAAACAGGAAACTGTTAATAAGTCCATAAAGAATGTTTGGCTTCACTAATAACAAAACACACAGGAAAATTAGTTTCCACCTTTGTCTTAACAACTTAGCTTTGGAAAACATGACTTGTTAGTAGGAAGATTCAGGGAAGCCACCGCCCAGTCTTTCAAGAGGGCAATTTAGCAATTCATCTCCAAGCCCATAGACAATCTCCCTCTTGAGCAAGCACTGGGAGGCTCAGTAAGGAATCGCTCACTGCAGTGTCTACAAGGACATTCCATTTACAAAAGAGAAAACTAAATACCCTGCACCTCCAACAATAGGGGATTGGTTAAATAAACTCTGACCCACTCATCCCTGAGGACATTGGGCAACTATCAGAAATGCTGCTACCTAGTAGCACGAAAACACTATTAAGTGAAAAAAGGCAGTTCCTAGGACTAGTCTATTTTCTCTTTTTGTCGTTGTTTTTGGCTTGCCCATTTTCAAATGTTTTCAGGGAGCAATATAAATTATAGTATCAGAAAGTATACATTTGAAATGACTGCCCCCAAAATCACTTGTTCTACTTAATAGAGAAGAGAAAATAATGTGGGGGACGATTCCAGTCCCTTCCCTTCCACTCACAAATCGTGGGACGTCCAGCCATCACTGGATCCACTTAGGCCTCAGGTTCCTCAACGGTAATAACAACAGGAATAAGGCCAACTTCTCTCCTGAGACCTCCAGATGAGGCTAGCAGTAACAATTCTGCAAATATGCACTCTCTCTAGGCAGACATATAAAGGTTCTTGCGTAATTGTTGTTGTTTTGGAAACTGCCATCCCACCAGCAGGAGAAACTCATTTCCCAGCTCCACTGACAAATGAATCCCCTTGCCTGGGCTCAGACACCCTTCCTCCCCATGTCCTTTGGAAATCGGGGCTGGAAACTTAAGTGGTGGCCCCTTCTCCAGCCTCGGGACTCTGCACAGCTGGACACTCTGACCCCTTTGCATGTCTCCTGTCCCCTCACTTGGAGGCCGGCCCTCCCTCCTCTTTCATCTTTCCTGGCCCCACCACCCTCCACATGGAACCAACTCAAGCCGCCAAACCCCTGTGGACTGCCCTACATATCCCTGCTGCTCTCCTCTGCCCCGTTAATGCTTTGAGGTTGAAAACACAAAAGTGGACAGTCCACACCAGTGCCGGTTTTCTTGACCTTGGCACTACTGACTTCGGGGACCAGGTGACACCTTGCTGCAGGGCCTGTCCTGTGACTGAAGGACTCTGTACAGCAGCTTTGCAATGCCAATTCCCCCCTACGATGCCAGATCTCCCCTACAATATGTCGACCAAATGAATCCAGACGTTGCCAAATGATTCCTTTCGGGGAGAAGGGTGCCGGATCGTCCCTGGTTGAGTATCACTCACACAGTGAGAAAGGCACAATTTTCTGGTTCCTGATGGACAGGCCTTACGAGCAGCAGGTGCCAGAATCAAATAAATGATCATCTCAGGCAAACTTCTTTGGCAGGAAGTTCACCCAAATCTCCTGAGACTGCACAGGGACTGACAGGGAAAGGCTCCCTCTCTCCCTCCTCAACTGCAGGAAAGGAAGAGAACAGCCCCCCCCAAACCCGGGGCCTGTTTGCACCTCCTCCTGAGAGCGTGTTCTGGAAGTGTGCTACACCTCTCGATCTTTTGTGAGATTACTTATCTCCCGCGCGTGTCACTTTTTCAGCACCATAAAACTGAAATACTTGAAATAGATGTCACTACATTTGTCATGAACTGACATGGCCAATTAATATTACAAATTCACCATGGAGAAACGCTTCCAGCTCCCAAGGTAGAAACTGCTGAACATCACAATTTCGTCTTGTAACAATGGGCCGACCTCGCCAGGGCTATAAATACGACGTGGTACAGGCTGATTAAATGGTAAAAAGTGCTGTTCACTGGGCGTCTCTTTCCAGGGATGACACCTGCGATGCGCCCAAAGTTAACAGGTACCCCAGTGTCTTGGCTACAAAATGTTTCTTTCTTTCTCTCTCTCTTTTTTTTACTCTTTCTTCAGGTAAAAGTTGAAGGCTCCCTGCCATATCACTTTTCCCCCCGTCCTTACAGCTAGCACTGTAAGCCACACTCATTATATGACATGAAAAGACTCTAGACACAGGTTACCCCCAGTTATGTTGCTACTTAGCTCGTGGGGCTTTTCCTTCGCCTTTCTTCCTTTTCGTTTCCCTTCTTTCTTTTTCTTCTGATATGAAGTGGTGTCACTGCCAAACTTTTGCTCCTAATGAGGCACAGCTGGGCTCGTGGCCCTGAAGAAATACACTTTGGAAATGAACTGGAAAACGCTTGGTCTCCCCCGAACTTCCCAGGAGACAGCTTTGCCCTCTGGCCCCCCACACCCCTGGGATTCTGCCAGCTCTTGCGGTGGCCATCTTTGCAATCAAGCAGAGAAAAGCCATTGTTCACCAGTTGCACAGTGATGTCTGGAGATTTTGCCGTGCTGTAAAGTGAGGGCGGGCCTGTGAAGTAGATTCTGCGGGATGTCTCGGGGGCTAAAAAGCCTTCACGTTTCTTTCTCGGCAGAAGTTTTAAGTTCTGGTCCTGTGGCATCATTCATTTGGCTTAGAAGACAGAGACAGCATTAAGGAAAGAGATTATGTATGAAGGAGAATAACTAAGGGCCAATAAATTACCCAAACGGAATGAGCCGGGTCTGCTTTGAAATAAGTTTCTGGAGGAAGGTGAGACCTCGTGTGTACGAGTGTATGAAATCAGAGAGAAATGTGTCAAAAACAAATTACAAATCTTCCAAATACAGGGTTACACATGAATGGATGGTAATAATCACACATCAGTCAAACGCAAAGTGTGTGTTCTGTCTTGCATTTCTTCAGAGGGAGTTAGCTGTTGGGCTATTAGTTAGCAACCTCCACCCCAGAAACCCAAATATGAAAAAGACTTGGGACCCTGATCCTGCCTCAGTGCTGCGGATCCTTTTCCTGTCTGCTTCCCTTTTCCTCCCCTTACGGCACTCAAAATGCCTTACAAAGAAAGAGACCTTGAAGAGGAAAATATCCACATCTCAGCTCAGATTCTACCACTGATATAAACAGGAGATCCCTTCCCTCAAAGTATACTTAACGTGATTTACTAACAACTCCTTTACATCACACACACACACACACACACACACACACACACACACACACACACACACACACCACTCACAGCTCTAGGAAGTTTCATGCCTATTGATTTCTATTACATGATTTCCCTTCTTCTTCTTCTTTGTCTCTAAATAATGGAATCATTCTACCTCTCTGTAGAAAGGACAGTTTACTCCAATACAAATAGAAATTACAGAAAATATAAAAGTCCCACTAAACCCTTTAATCTCTAACTTTCCAAGCAGGTGAATTAATACAGAAGACATATTCAAGATTTATTTTCTTTAAGCTCCAACAGTAAGAGTGTTTCAAAGTCATTCTCAAAGCTCTGGAGATTTTAAAAATCCAAATGAACCAAGCTTAGCTCGGTGGCGTGATATATAATAAAACCTATTCCAGGATCCATCTACTTAAAGATATACGGAACATTTGGATAAGAGAAAAAGAAATTAAAGAATCTAAACATACTCAGATTGGATGGTTTAAAAAATGTGAGTAAAGGTTCCTTTGTTTCAAGTACTAAACTCAAGCTTCTTGGTGAATATTTTAATCTTGATTTTAGAATGAACTCCCCCCAAAATTATTGGAGTGAATATTAGGTTTTAAAAAAAAGAAATGGTGAGCCCTTCCCCTATAAGAATAATGTCCCTACTCTGTACCAGTGGGGAATATAAAATAAAGAACATAAATGGTGTTCTTGTCCCTACACTTCTTATCTTATACAAGAAACAGTAAGCATATTTCAAATCGAAATTTCCAGTTATCCAGAGCCAGGTTAAAAATCCAGGCTAAGACCTATGAGGTTTTTGTTTTGTTTTGGTACTGGGGACTCAAGGTAGGAGCATTCTACCTCTAAGCTACACCCAAACCCTTTTATTTTTTATTTTGAAACAGGGTCTTGCTAAGTTGCTGAGGTTGTCATCAAACCTGCAATCCTCCTGTCTCAGCCTCCCAAGTACTAGGATTATAGTTATGCAGCACCATGCCTGGCTTCAACCTATGAGTTTAAAAAGATGATAAGACAGAATGGAGAGCTTTGGTTTTCAAGTTCTGATCTGGAAAAACGAATGGACGATGGCTGAGAAAGCAAAGGAATCATTGGAAGCCTTTGGGATTACATTGACCGGTCACTTCAGTTGATACAAAGTTAGGATCAAAAGTCGCCTCTGTCACTATTTCTTATTACTTCAGTAACTACTCAAACTGGGTAGACACTGCTTTGAAAACATGGTTTGGGAAGAAGAAAAGAGTTTGTCAGTATAAGTGTTTGCAATCAAAAAGATACAAGTTGATGCTATAATTTTTGCTTCAATGGAATTACCCATGATAGAACTGGCCTTTAAATCTTGTCAGATTCATTGATGTCTAATACGGGGCCCAAAGAATGCAATTCCCAACTCAAAAAAATCTGAAGCCGAATCCCAGCACATGCTTGAGTGAGCATCCTGCAGTGACAAACACTTGGAATCACCCAAGTATTTCCTCAGGAATTCATTTTTAACTAATTCTGAATTTATCAAAATACAGCCTAGAGAGTACACTATGATTCCCAAGGCACTTTCAAAACAATTTTTGTGGTTTTTTTGGAGATGCCATTCACATACATTTCATCCACTTAAAATCTACAATTCAGCTGGGCGTGGTGGTGCACACTTGTAATCCCAGTACTTGCAAGGCTGAGACAGGATTGCTGGTTAACAGCCAGTCTCAGCTACTTAGTGAGGCCCTCTGCAACTTAGTGAGACTCCATCTCAAAAAATAAAGAATAAAAATTAAGGCTGGGAGTGTAGTTCAGAGGTAGAATGCCTCTGAGTTCAGTCCCCAGTATTGTAAAAAAATAACTCAGGGATATTCCACTTCCAGTCCTATTTTACTTTTCAGTTAGAAACAGGATCTCATAGCCGGGTGTGGTGGCGCATGCTTGTAAACCCAGCATTTGGGAGGCTGAGACCGGAGGATCTAGGTTCTCGCCCAGCCTCAGCTGCTTAGTGAGGCCCTCCGCAACTTAGTGAGACTCTGTTTCAAAATAAAGAATAAAAAATAGGACTGGGGTTGTAGCTCAGGGGTAGATGCTCGTGAGTTCAAACCCCAGTATCACACACACACAAATAAAAAAGAAATGAGATCTCATTAAATTGCTGAGGCTGGCCTTGAACCTGCACCCACTCACCCAGCTTCATTAGTTTTTAATATATTCACAGATATATATATAACCATCACTACAGTCCAGAGAAGAGAAGATGAAACAGAGGAAAGAAAAGGAAGAGAAAGAAGACAAGCAGAAGGGAAGGCAGACAGGGAAGGCAGAAGCGGGAAGCAGGTGTTCTAGGGCGGGCTCCCTTTGTTGCGGGATTTCCCGTTATTCCCCACAGCAGCAGCGCTTGCTCCACCTGATTGCCAAATAAACCCTTCCCAAATAAAGTCGGAGAGGAAGCAAAGAAGAAAACCGTTCATTCGCAAAACGGAGACTCACCGAGTTAAAAAATTAAGTTGTACAGATCAGAAATGTAATCATAGCAGACAAGCTCGTGAGAGTTTCTCAATCACTGTGGGGCTGTATCAATTTAAAGTCATGTTACATTAAAGAGAAACACGTCCGCGAGCGACTCCCAGTGTCACTTCAAATTAGATTTGTTGTTCTTATCAGGCTGTGCGTTTGGTCGGTTTTATTTTACATTTTAAAGATATTGCTTAATGCCCATAAATAAGAAACTCATAACCTCTGACTTGCTCTCCATTTTGCCCAGCGATTAGCAGATAGGACAAATTAACACAAAGAGAGAAAAAGGCCCCGTTCATCTAGATTCATATTAACATATTAACTAACTTCCTTGGAGTAATCTAACATAGGGTGACTTCAAATCTAGTGATTTGTTTTTAAACTCCCCTTCACTTAATTTAAGAGTTACACAAAAATCAATTTGTGGTCTCTCTCCCTTCACCTACTCTACCATGTAGGAGAGAATTGGAAAATCCCATCCAGAGCTTCAGTGTCTTGACAAGTGAAACTCCTTCGTCTCACCCAGATCTTGTTAAATTGCATATGAGTTTAGTCCCAGTCTAAAAGGACTTCTAAACATCAAGTTGCATAAAAGTGACACTTCACTGATTTAAGTGGTAAGTTTTCAAATTGTGAAGCAGCTAACTGCAAGGATAAATTCACCTTGCTTTCCTCCATGGCTAGACATCTGTATCTTTAACAAACAACAGTGGCAGTTTAAAAACAATTAGACTCAAAAACTCTAATGAGTAAGAATCACTGTCTCTGCAGATGGTGCACTGTGACGAGTGTCTACACCATATGGCATGGTGGCCAGAGATAGTCTGCTCCAGAAAGGGCCCTCACCTCAAAGTGTTACAGGCACACACCTGTTAATCCCCGTACTTGGGAGACTGGCACAGGAGGATCGGAGGTTCAAGGCCAGCCTCACTAACTTAGTGAGGCCCTCAGCAACATAGAAGGACCCTATATCAAAATAAAATAGGGCTGGAGAGTATAGCTCAGAGGCAGAATACCACTGAGTTCAATCGATGGTACCAAAAACAAACAAAAAACAAAGCATCGAGTTCTCTGCTGCTTTCTAGAATAGAGTTCACTGCAGACATCCGACTCTGAAGAAAACATTAAAGACACGGTGTGACCATCAATACAATGACTTGATCATTACATTTTTTTCCCTTAAAGGAGGGAGCGTGGTCTTGATAGTGTTTAATGGTAGAATTTGAAAAAAATATTGTTTGCTGTGCCATACATTCAAATCACGACACGTGCCAACAACAGGCTTCTGCCTGCTCACACGCCTCCGTCCTTTAGAGTCCCCTCAGACTCACACTGAAGGGACTGGATGAGGACATTTCACATGGTGGCACAGGCCTGTAATCCCAGTCCTTGGGAGGCTGAGACAGGAGGACTATGGTTCGGGGCCAGACTCAGCAATTTAGCAAGCCCCTCAGCCACTTAACAACACCCTGTTTAAAAATGAAAAAAAAAAAAAAAATAGAATCGGCTGGGACTAAAGTTTGGAGGTAGAATGCTCTGAGTTCAGTTCCTAGTAAAACACACACACAACAACAACAATAACAGGAAAGCCGAGGAATGAGGAATGGTAGAAATGTGAGGGTTTGGTGGGGGGGTCCCCATGGCCTCTGCTTCTCACGTGGAGGCTGTTGCTGAGACAGAAGAAACTTGCAGAAGTTTTTCCAAACTGGCTCTGCCTTGCCAAGGGCACGGAGTTTTTGAGGATCTTTCAGGGTCGTTTGACGGCATTCTTCTCTGGTTTCTCTGCTGCAGATGAGTCTCTCCGGCCTCCAGAATTATTTATCCCTGTGCCCCTATATATTAAACACCCTTCCCCGCAGGTGAGATGGCTATTTGCTGAGTGAGTGGATGGATCGTTGAGTTTCCTCTTTTGAGCACTTGTAAAACACCTTCCTTCTGAGACACCTCACAAATCTCTCATTTGAGCCCCCCATTAAATTGTTTAGTCTCTCCTGAAGTCAGAAGCCCAGAGCCTGACAGAGTAGTGTGGCCAGGCCTCGGTCTTGGCAGGAGGGTTGTGCTCCTCGACCCTGCAGCGATTCACAAACAGCCGTATCCTGTCTTGGACAGCTTGCTGCACCATGCCATCATTTGGGAATCTGTATTCCCTTCCCACTGCACACAGGAAGGCGCTGTCCTCCCTGTATTTCTATTCCCACCGGGTGGTACCCATGATAAACACTGTTCCTAACAGCTGGAAAGCAGGAGCCCAACCAACTACCCTCACTCTGGCCAGCAGTGCTGGGTATCATTGTATTCAACCAAGTGCCTGTGAGGCAGACAGGAGCAGGTAGAAGGGGCCCAAATGTGTGATGTGCTGACCCTGGGTGGTGGGCTTGACAACTCTCTCCCTCACCAAAAATGTCCATGTCCCAAACCTTGCAACCTACAGGTAACACGGGCTTTTATGCAAAGAGGAAATAAGGTTGCAGATGAAATTAAGCTTGCTCACCAGCAGAACCCGAAGTAGGGTGATGACCCTGGATGCTCCGATGTCATTGCAGGGTCCTTAAAGGTTTAGAAGAGGGAGACAGAAGAGAGCCAGGGTAAGAGGCCATCCCACAGGAAAGGCACAGGGAGGTGCAGTCGTGCTGGCTTTGAAGATGGGGGAAGGGGCCGGACCCAAGGAGAAAGAAGACCTGTTGAGTGATTTGCCAGAAGAGCACGAGGCTCAATAGAAGAAATAGAAATCTCCCCTTGGCCGGCTGACAAGCTCTCCCCGACAACACCCTGCATCTGCCACCAGACCCTCCCATGTCTACAGGGAATGCCGGTCCTTGTTGGCTTAACCCATTCTCATACCACTCTCCATACAACTGTCTGAATACGATCCAGCAACCAAACACAGTCATTCCAATAGAACTAAAATATTACTGGACAGCTAGCTTATAGTAGAGCTCCAGAGAACATTTATTTAGTCCTCCTGATTCATTCACTATTGATAGCCAACTTATTTTTACAATGATAAGGCAGATTATCCACAGACAGACATAAAATCAAACTATGGGACCAGCTTGGGGCCAAGTGGATGGGGCTTAGCGAGGAATTATTTAGGTTCAAAGAAGAGAAGACCTGGTCTTGCTTTCAGCAGACTTGCAAGCCCATCAGAGACTTTGGACACGGATATTATACATGGTTAAAGGGCAACATTAGTAGACACAACAGGTGTTCAGAGCAAGGTATAGTCCTAGAGAGAGGCTTTAGGAGGAAGGCCAGATGTGGACAGGGAATGAAGGGGCAGGGACGCCGGGCTCCTGGTAGCAGACCTCCACTGAGGGTTGAGTGTCAGCCGCCAGGCTCAGCGTCAGCATCGAAACCCTCACCAAAACTCTCAAGAACCAAATGTCGTGTATGCACATGTTTCTGTCACTCTGAGCTTCATTCTGACGTGTAGTTGCAATGCACCAATAAAAGTATATTTAAAAACCTCTAAAGGCAGGCACCGGGGTGCACACCTATAATCCCAGAACTTGGGAGGCTGAGACAGGAGGATCGCAGGCTCACAGCCAGCCTCAGCAACTAAATGAGATACTCGGCAACTTAGTGAGACCCTGTTCCCAAATAAAAAATAAAACCGAGCTGGGGGATTGGCTCAGGGGTAGAATGCCCCTGGTTTCAATCCCCATTATCACAAAACAAAACATTCTAAGAGGAACAATTACAAGCCATATCACAGAGATGAAGAAACTGAGGTTCAGGGAGGTTCGGGACTTGGCCAGAGGCCATACAGGTAGGGCTTGAACTTGGACCTTTCAGTCTGACCTTGACAGCACTCAGGTACCCCAGCAGAGACTGTGGGGACCGAGGTCCTGAGACTCAAGGGTTTAGGGAGTCAGGCTGAATGTGGGAACTGGTTCAGCTCCTGCTGCAAGCCCACTGCACGGCAGAGGGCAAAGTGATTCCCACGGGCAAGGTCACCTTGCCCTGGCGGCAGAGAGGGACAGACACCAAAACACAGGTTGCACCTCATCTCAGGGCTTGGAGGAGCCAAGGCAGGAGCAGCGGGAGACAAGGGGCGCCGTGTGACATGCTCAGACCCCGGACAGGTCTGGAGACAGCCTCCTGAAACCGCCCTGGGGGCCCCAGAGGCCCTGAGGTCTGCAGGGCTTGTCACTCAGGCACCGAATACACTTAGTCTAATTGGATATTATTCCCTCTTTATGAGGCCAAGCAGGTTGTTACCTGGTTCCTGGATGAGATGTTCGCAGGTTCATTTTGCAATTACATCTCTCCGGGTTTTGTCGTGGCACAGAAGTGAAATTTCTATGTCTCTGGTCCCCAATGTCATCTTTGCCTTCTGTTTAAAATTTAGGTGCTATGCCAGTCTTTTTTTTTTTTTAATCTGTAAGCTATTTTCTACCCTTTACAAAAAGAAAAAAAAAAATCCTGCTATCTCTGACCAATTATTTTCTCAGCCACATTAAATATAGATGCCACTTCCTAGACACTGTCACAGTTGTTACAGCTGCTTGCAGCTGTCCAGGATCCCCAGTGCTTTACGGCACACAGTAGGATTGCACGTCCCTTCCCTTTCCAAGCCAGTCATGACTATGGGCTTACTTGACCAATGACTTGTGGGGCAAGTGATATGTCTGGGTGGAAAACTCCCTTCCCAGTACTGCAGACATAGTAGAGGACATGCAGGATGTGGCACCCAGCTCAGCCTGGAGCACTGAGGGGCTTACAGACCGCAGCTCTTTGGTCAACCATCTCAAGTGAGAAACAAACCCACTTTGTTAACCACTAAGATCTGGACCTGTTTGTTACTACAGCAGAACTGAGTGTGCCCTGACTAATAAAAGCCATTTGAACCAGGTCAGGTTTCATCCTGGTGTCCCCCTTCTTTACCAGGAATTTTGCTTTTTGTGTTGCCTCCTAGCATTATGGAATTGCTCATGAGCTATCAGGGGTTACATATTCTAAATCTTATATCCATTTTTGTTCCCCTCTCTCGCTACATATAATGCACACCCTCTTTCTTAGACCTCATCTGGAATGATAAGATTAGGAGAATGTCTCTCACCAACTCCTCCTGAAGGGGATATATAGAGGTGGACTCATCCACATTTCAGCTATCGAATTCAAAGCCAGGTACAGCCAGCCTATTTGTACTCATGGGACTTTCTGGAGTCCAGTACAAACCATACATGGCATTGAAGAAGGAGTCATTCTTCCATTTTCCCCTGGCAAATCACCATTGCCCCTAGGGCCTGAGTCCTTTGGAATGCCCTAGCTATTGTTTCCCCTGAGTTTATACCTTCCCCTACCAACCTCAAAAAAGCTCTGCCTTTAATTCATGAGTTAATTCTCATGAGATCCATCTGCCCCTTCCCCATGTAGGGAGCCTTTCTTCTGTGATAGCATCTGGCAGCCAAAGGAGCAGGCAGCTGAAATGCTCACAGCAACACTCTTACTGAGGCCAGAAGCTGAGCTCTGGAGTAAGGCTAGACCTGAACAGGGACACTTCACAGTCCTGCATACCAGGCAGGGACCCACCTGCTAGCTGCTCCCCACGCCTTTCCAAAATGGCTCCTTCCCCCCAAAAAGAGAAGTGGAGAGTGGTGGTGCATGCCTGTAATCCCAGTACTTGGGAGGCTGAGACAGGAAGATCACAGGCTCGAGGCCAGCAATTTAGCAAGACACTCAGCAACCTAGTGAGACCCTGTTTCAAAACAAAAAGAAAAAGAAAAGAAAAGAGGTACTGGAGTGTAGCTTGGAGATAGAATGCCTCTGGATTCAATCTTCAGTACCACAAATACACACACACACATGTGTGTCCACGTGTGTGTGGGGGGGGTGGGTGTGTGTGTGTGTGTGTGTGTGTGAGAGAGAGAGAGAGAGAGAGAGAGAGAGAGAGAGAGAGAGAGAGAGAGAGATCTATGTGCTAAGGATGTAATGTGTGTTAACGGTAATATCCTCAACAAAATAAGCTCAGAGAGGTTAACTGGCAGTCAATGCCAGAGCCTAGACCTGAACCACATGCTTCTGATGCCACATAACACCCTTCCTAGTCCACCAAACACCCTCCTCTCATGTCCTGCCTTTGGCTCCTTTCTGTTTTCCCTATCAGCTTACCGTGTTACTCATGCACACCTCAAACTCTTTCCTCCGAACCTCTTCCCACGGCGTTGGCAAGAGCATCGACCCGTGGATCCTAAGCACAGTCTCACTGCCTATTTTTCCTAAGTTTCCAAGGCATGCCATGCTCTCTGCACTTCCTGACCAGCGGTGCCCGTGCAGCCCCAGCAGTAGCATCTGCTACTTCTAAGTCTCCAGGTACTTCAGGAAGCAGCTTACGGGTGTGGTCACCTATCTGCCGGGTCTCTCAGTGTCCCATGTCACTTCATCACCAAAACCTTCCCCACAAATTGCCAAGAGCAGTGCCCAGCACACAGCAGGCCCACAGTACATACCTGACACACAAATGAACAAACGAATTGAGACATGAATAAGCCGGGCATGGTGGCCTGTAATCCCAGTACTTAGGAGGCTGAGACAGGAGGATCACAGGTTCAGGACCAGCCTCAGCAACTTAGCGAGCCCCTTGGCAACTTAGTGAGACTCTGTTTCAAAAAGTTAAAAAAAAAGGGGGGGGGGGTGTAGCTAGGAGGCAGAATGTTCCTGGGTTCAATCCCTAGCACAAGAAAGAAAGAAAGAGAGAAAGAAAGAAAGAAAGAAGGAAGGAAGGAAGGAAGGAAGGAAGGAAGGAAGGAAGGAAGGAAGGAAGGAAAGAAGGAAGGAAGGAAGGAAGGAAGGAAGGAAAAGAAGAAGAGAAGAAAAAGATAAAAACCAAGAACAAGAAAATAAGTGAATGAGCAAATGAATGAGTGAACTGAAAGCCCCTTGGAGTGAGGCCCACAAACCCCGTGGGACAGGTGACCCACGCACCATCACTGTTCTCAGAAGTGACACTCATCCTAGACTCCGGGGACACGGCCAGCCTGAGAATTGAACCCCCGGTATCTATCCTTTTCCACTGAGCCGTGGCAGGGCAGAACCAAAAATAAATTCCTCTTAGCCCTCTGGCTTCTCAGCAGGAATATCTGAAGTATCTTTAATCAAACTTTAGAGGCTCAAATTGCCCACGATTCTAGAAATGCCTCCAGTTCTTATGGATTTATCAGTGAAGAGAATGAAATAAAGAAAATTTGTTTCATAGTTAAAGCCACGGCCACTTCATCCCACACGTACTTAAATCACTTTGCTCCTAACAGGATCTTTAACTATAAATATACTAAATTTGGTAGTGAGATAGATTAGCTACAAAAGGAAATTAACACTGCCTTAGAGAACGGAGATAACATATTAAAGCACTGATAGGCTTCTTTGAGAGTTATAACTGGGTAGACCTAACGTTTTTTAAATGGATATTAGAGATGAAAAAATATTATTTAGCTGCGCTCTGAAATGCAATTGAATTTACATCGATTAAGGGGGGGGGGGTGTGAGATTATATTAAGGCCTAACATTGAAAACTTTAAGCCAGCCCCAAAATGACTCCTTGGGAAATAGGTTTTGGTGACTAACCAGCATGTCAGTTAACCCTCTGGTGAGAAAAACGCACGGAATTTTTCAATGATGGGTGTGCGTGCGTGTGCATGTGGGTGTGTGGGGTTTCACCCGTGGGTAAATGAACACTCGCCTGCCAAAGAGACCGGCAGCAGCACGCCGGTTCGAGGGGCTTTGTCATTAGTCCTGTTTGCATTCTCCAAAGCCAGATGACAGTCTCATGATGCAGTGCGTTAAAATCCTCGGCGCTATCGACCTCCTGGAGCCGACGCTTCCCCGTTAAATACAGCACAGCTCAATTAACAGCTCTTCAATACACGATTTAATTTTTCTTTCATCTTGATCCACAGCCTGGCTCGAAATGAGGAATGCTAGAATAGATGTACTTTGAATATTGAAGCAAGTCTTTATAAATAAACCTATCACACTTGTAATGATTTCTGTCATAACATGACAAAACAGATGGGGATCAGCGTCTGGCACTTCAGCCTGCACGTCATTGCTCCAGCATCACCAGAGCCGAGGATTTGGTTGTTTTTTTTTTCAGGCTTTTCTCTAATAATTTTTTTCCAGTTATCTTTGAATGGCATCCTGCTGTTTATCCTTTTGAAAAAAGTTTATGCTTTTTTATTTTTTCCCTCCTAACCTGGGTGACAATTCTTCAAAAAGAATGAAGAAAATTATTATCCTGCTACTTACACGTTAGGCAGGGCATGTAACTTATAAATGAATTATGAAGGTCTAACCCTTGGAAAGACATACATATTTCATCAAAAATATGATTCATAACACTTTTTCCATATAAGGTATTCTTATTTATACATGATTATTCAAGTGGTTTTCATTGTTGTTGTTTCTGTGGGTTTTTTTTTTTTTTTAATCTCGGCAAGCTCATACTTTCATAAGTAAATCCAACATTCTTCTTTAACCTGTAATGCACAAAACAGAATGTAGAAAGGTACACCCAGTTGACCCCACATGTATACTCTCTCCCCAGATGGAAGGTATTGTATTTACAAAGAACAGTGTGCATGGAGCGATTTCTCAAAGTCTATAACCCAGTGTTCAAACAGCTCTGCGGCCTGCTGTTTGTCAAAGAGGAAAATGTTGCACTCTGGAACGGAGACAATTTCTGATGTTGAAACATATTCACGAAAACACACTCACAACAGCTAACGCCTTGAATGAAATCGTGCAGCGCTGATGTGGATTTCTGACAATCTGCTCAGACTAGAAGAGGAAGGACTCAGAGCACAGTCTCCTCCATAGATAAAAGTCTTCAGGGAGACTCGCTAACACCCGACACCTTTCTGAGAAAATCTCCGCAGCTGGACTTGGAAGGCTGCAGAAGAGGTTCCACTGGCCAGCAGAGATGTCAGGAAAACATCACAGTCACGTCACGATGACAGGGCGGGTGCTTGAGCATCTGAGTTCCATTCACTACTTACTTAGCATGAAACAGAAATTACACATAAATGTGCATAAAGATATATATATATATCTTATATATATTCTTATGTATATGTATTTACATATCAGCATAAAGATATATATGTATGTGTGTATATATATATATATATATATATATATATATATATATAGAGAGAGAGAGAGAGAGAGAGAGAGAGAGAGAGAGAGACACACACACACACATATATACAGGAGCAGAACCATTCAAAACAGAAACAGACAAAGCTACCCATATTTTAAACCCACACTTCCCACTTTTTTCCCGACTCTCCTTTTCCTGGCGTTAGGCTGCTGCTTATGTGACTGGGAAGAAACAGAACAGGAGTGTAAGACACTTTTTTAATTGTCAGAGACAGAGCACTTAGGGTTTATAGTAATTAACTAGTCATTATTTCAAATAAGAACATTAATTGGTATGTTCAGAAAATCTGCAGCATTGCAAAATTTAAAATAAACATTACAAAGATATCATTTACAACTAATCCATATTTACCAATGAAGTGAGCTTCAAATTATATTTCTTGCTATTACGCTTTTATTGGCTACAGCGCGCAGTAAATGGTGTGTGTTATGTGCAGCTTCCTAAACACCTAAATTTATAAAACCCAATTACATAAATTAATTAGGAATGAACGCACGCATTTTATGCCTTTGTTTGCAACTGTAACATATTAAACATGACAAAATTAATAAATAGACCCTGAAAGAAAAAATAGTGCCGTGTGTTCATTTTTCCATAACAGATTTTTATGAGATTTAATTTGACTTATCTAGTCCTAAGGGTCACGATTCTTAATAAATATGCAGTTTCTCACCATTTCATATATAGGTAAGGGTATGTTTCTATGGTTCCTAAAGGACCAAGAATGTATAAATTCAGGAGCATTTATTTCCAGATCCACAGACAGAAAGGCAAAGAATTACTCCGATGTTATTTCTATCCTGCTTCACCTCGACATTGTTATCAAAGACAGCTTTTGGTAATTAGAGTGATTCGCTATCACCTAGCTTATCACAGGAAACATCCATTAAAACAAGCTTAGTCTTAGTTCCATGGAGGAATAAAACATTGATATATGATCAAGCCAGTCAGAAGCACTAAGTTGGAAACAGATATAATTTTAATGCCAAAAAAAGAACAAAAATCAGAACTCCCTCCCAAACACCTTCCTGATGTGTTTAAAATAAAGTAAATCATTTTACATCACTGTTATTCAGAGTGACATTTTCTTGCATGGAAAACATAGCTATAAGGAAAGAGTCTGATTTTGGAAAGAAGTGAAAACTTAATCGATGTAGAATGGGGATCTCCCTCCCTTTGTCCCCAGTCCAGCACATTCCTGGAGGAATCGCGCACAGGATTCCCAGGTGCAGAAGCACAGCCTGGCAGGAGCAGGGATCTGAGCACACGTCTGTGTCCTGGTTCAGGAGTCCTGTCCTGGACAGGCAGCAGCCATGCTGAGAAAACAAAGCCTGTTTCAGGCCTCTGATGCCATTCCTGTTCCTGGGAGATGAGTGAGTTTGCGGGTCATGGACCATTTCAGATGATGCCCGGGCTCCCCAGCCTACCTGGCCTTGCTTCTTGGAGTCAACAGAGAGCCCCTCATCAGAATAAATATGAATGCGGGCTTCTGCATCTCACTACGAGAGGTGACATGCAGTCTCTCTTAGACAAAAACAGGCCTGACTTCCTCTTTGTAACGCACACCCTTTCCCTGGAGGCCGAGGGAGGTGGGAGAGTACATGAACAGCAGCTTGGTCCTCCATCACATCCTTCCATCAAACCAGAGACTCGCTGCCCCCGGTGACCTCAGGTCTACAAGAACCCAGACATCCCATTCCTCTTCCCGTTCCTTTTCCTATTTCAGAGACTGGTACAGCCATCCAAGTATCGCCCGGCTGTGACCACACCGCTCCCTCTCCCTCCTCCCCCATCCCTCTGCCTACCTTACCGCCGCCCCTGTCAGCTCTCTCTAGTCATCCTCTGGTCCCCATCCCCCACGTCACTGCCTCCCTGTGAGCCTTCAACATCCTCTGTGGAGAGAGCTAGAAGACGCTCGGGGAACAAACCTTAACGGCCCAGGCTAAATGCTGCCAGGTCCGACTGCCCCAGTGTTCAGCTGAGCGAGGGAAAGGTACTCGCCTCCTTGCCCTCCACATGAAGCCAGGTAGACTTGCTGTCTACCTTCATCCCTTGCCACACCCCCATTCTCTCCCTGCACTCCAGCCATGATACAGAGCCACAACCTCTCCAAAGGTGCCTCCATCCCCTCCTGTCTGCAGATCTTGGGTGGGGGAGAACTCTCTAAATGCAACGCCACATGGTTGGTGCTAATGCATTTGAAGGATCCATGGATGGATGGCTCAACTGACTGACTCACGAACAAGTAAACCAACAACATGAGAAGGCTACATACTGCACATACAGTCTTCTGGCGCCAATTACATGGATGCTGTGGTATGGCGCTAAGCCAGTATATACACACCTTTGCCTGTATATATGGTTTCAGTTCTCTTGGGTATAGACCTCGGAGTGAAATGCCAGGTGATATAGGGACTCTGCTTAATTTTTTGAGGAACTGCCAAATTGTCTTCCAAAAAGCAATTGGAGGATTTTCCAGTCCCACAGAAGTATATGGGGGTCCCAATTCCTTTATACCCTCACCAACACAGTTACCATCACCCATCTTTCTTACAGCCATCCAATTGGGTGTGAGGTGGCAAGTCACTGAGCTTTTGTCACACTCATTCTTAAAGGAAAAAGAAAGAGAAAAAAAAACTATGAGTGGAATATATTAATGTATCTATCTTAGTAAACATAAAGAAGCTCAGAAAATAAGTCACCAAAAAAAGCATGTTCCACTTCTCAACTAAAGACATACAAATTTAAACAGGAATTTATTTTAAATCTCTCAAAATAAAAAAAGGTTAAAAAAACAGAGATAAGAATCTAGGGTTGGCAGGGGGATAACAAGATAATGTTAGATAATGTAGAAAAAAATTCCTTGATCCAATTCTGAAAAATATTTGACAAAATACATCAGAAATATATAAAGTATTGATAACTTGAATCTTAGATAATGTTGGTTAAAAAAAAAACTACTTTATCCAGTTTTGGAAAGTATTTGGCAGAATATATCAGAAATATGAAAACTATAACTTAAAGCAAATCGTTTACAATATTCTACCCTAAATAAATAATCAGATATGTAACAATTTATGTTGAATAATGATCATTAAAGCATTATAATTAAAAATGAGGAAATAATAGAAATATCTAATAAAGATAAATAACAAAATTATGGCATGTCCATGGGATAGAGTATGTCCTTGTGGGGACGATCAACACTGCATTTTAACAAGGTAGGAAAATGGTCCAAAAAAGACAAGCAATGTAGAATGACTCCAAATTCCTCAGTTTGTTAACCCTATGACCCTGGGAAAATTACTTAATTTTTCCATGCCTCAGTTTCTTTACCTGAAAAATGAATACAATAAGGAATCTATCTCAAAGAAATACTAGAAAGATTCAACTTTTTAATTCATATAAAACATTCAATTTTTACCAAACGGAAGATATTATTAGCTCTTCTCATTATCTTGATTTTGGGACACACATAAGACTGACAGGGTCTGAAACCCTATTCTGCCACTTTTTAGTTATGTGACCTTGGACATGTTCCTTAATCATTTAGAGCATTGCTTGACTCTTCTAAAATCTGGTAATAATTATTATTATACTCAAAATGTGTATCTGAGGATGAGAGAGGACACCCAGCCCAGCCCTCAGAATATGGAAGTTTTCAACAGCGGCTCTCATAATGACTCATGGGGTTCATACAGTTTTTACCAACAATCTCCCCTCAGTCTTAAATGAGAACAAAATAGGAAGAAGGGGAACATCCTCCTTTTTTACTGAAACACAAGAAGTCTGCATGTTTATGGCTTCCCAAACCCATGATGGAGTAGCTACACAAAAGCATCGACTTTGAAACTTCTCTCAGGAATTTTTCCTGTATCTTCAATGTAAACACCAAAACGTGGCCAATGTTTAGCGCCCCTAACCTTAGATGCCCTAAAATATGAAGCCACCTCACCTTTTTCCTTTGCTTTGATTTTTTCCTCTTTCTAATATTTTTAATAGCTAAAATGCTTTTTCTGGTGATTACAAATAGTAAAAGTATATTTCAATGGCAGCCTTATTTCTAAAATTATTACTTGTTACTTTGAATTAATATTCCAATGATAATAACCTCAAGGACTTTAAGACTGTTAGACATAGTGTATCTGTAAAAGAACCAGCAATTTGTTTGGCACAGGGATTGCAAGCAGATTTAAAACTCCTGGTAATCCTTACCTGCAAATGTTCTAGTGAGAAGGACTCAGAGGTTGCCACCATGCTCAGTGGACAAGAGTACTGTGATCGATTAGTGATGTCTGCCACTGGCATAGGAAGGTCAATTATGGTAATGTCACACCTGACAATAATTAGAAAAGCTGCTGACTAATGAAATCTAGAGAAATGGAAGGATGGGTAGAGGATGGAAATAACTCATCCATACTGCAAAGAAAAATAAAAATTAATATCTACATTACTTTGAATCCATCTGTTTTAAAAGTCAAGATTCTATATATCTCATTTTCTTTGATGGGTGAACATTCCTCATAGTTCTTGTCATATCTGTCTGTATCTCAAAACCCCATGATCGTTCCTCTTTTTTGAAACTCTTGTGCCTAGACATTCTACAAAGAGTTCACCTCATTTCTTCTGCTCTCCCACTACTCATCCATCAATACACTAAATGCAATGGTAAAATACTAGCAAATCAATGGGTGAATGGGTGGATGGATGGATGGATAGAGAGATGGATGGAGAGGAGGAGAAATGGATGGATGAGTAGATGGAAAAATTGATGGATAATAGATGGAGAAATGGAAGGATGGGTAGAGGATGGATGGATGGATGGATGGAGAAATGGATGAATGGATGGACAGATGTATGTATGTATGGATGGATGGATGTATGGATGGATGGATGGATGGACGGATGGACAAACAGATAGATGGTACATGGATCTTACCTATCCCAGCCTGTTGTCCCATGCCACGTTTTTCTATTTGATTGTCTACCTTCTCATCTCTTTTCAACAGTAATTCTTGTAGTGCAGCTCTTCTCCCAAACTCTCCATGACCCCACCTTCCATCCTCATCCCTGGATCTTCCATTGTTTTCATGTCATGAATCCTATCCATCTCATCATACGGCTGTTCTGTAACTAACTCGTCTCCTCTAGATTTGAGTTCCTGGACAGCAGAGCTGATTTAAGTTCCAGGTTTATCTCCTCTATGCAACAGTATCCTGATCAATACAGTGCATTAATTAATAATTGTCAAGTAACTAGTTAGACATTCAAGATAACTTTCAATTTTTGTTTTTAACTTCCAAAAGGTAAGAAGCCTAAGACAAATGAAATTTATTTCACATTGAAATTTTATTTTTTAAATATTAAAAGTTGAAATACATGTGGCTACAAAATGTTTCTCAAACAGAAAGTTGATCTGACAAATATATTAACAATTAAGTCAATGAATATCATGGTTACAACTAAGGTCTAGATGGCCACTTTAAGACTAAGTTCTTAGCTGGGTGTTATGATGCATACCTATAATCCCAGAGCTTGAGAGACTGAGACAGGAGGACTGCAGGTTGGAGACCAGCCTTAGTGAGACTCTCGGCAACCTAGCAAGATGCTGTTTCAAAACAAAAAAATAAATAAATAAAGGGCTGACGTAGTAGCTCAGAAGTAGAATGCCCTGGGTTCATTCTCCAGTAACACACACACACACACACACACACACACACACACGCACACACACGCACACACACACACACATTTAGTTCTTAAAAACTTGATGAAATTCAACCAGCTAAATCCCTGGAAAAGAGAAAAATGAAGGATGGACATCCCTGGGGGAACCACCTTCCTCACACCAACAATGCCAGTGCCACAGGGTCATGGAAGAGCCTGACTCTTCTAAGCCAGCAATCTGAGCCCAGCCTGGGAAGAAAGATGGGACACCCAGCCCAAGACATGCCTGGTCTGGCTTGCCAACGCCAACCAGGAATCCTCAGGTTTCAGGAGTCCAGAAGCTGAATCAAAAGTAGTCCCTTACCAGGGTTTAGGTCAGATCATAACCCAGTAGGCTAGGAGTCAGGGGATGTTTGGGAAATGAAAGAGGAGGTCACAAATTCAAAGCAAAATGAAGACTAATTTGAAATAAATGTCCAGCGAGAGGTTGGAGGTAGTTTGGGGAGAAAGGTATGAATAACTTCAGAAAGACTCAAAAGAAACCCCACAAACAGCCTGGGAAGGACCTCTTCTAGAAGCAGCCAGATTGTTCTGGAAAACAATCAATACCTACTTCTCCTGCATGCTTTTCAACGTGCAACTCACCTGTTTGACTTTGTGAAACATTTCTCACTTTGTGCTCTGGCTATCAACATTTCAGACTTAGGCTACACAATCCAGGAATTGTCAAATCATCAATCCATTCTCACCACGTCTCCCTGCGCTCTCCGCATTCTTGTAAGCTGAACGAGTCTTCCTTGTGCCCTTAGTCTTCTCCAGGTGCCCCTATAATGATGCTACATTACTTTGCCTTCTCAGAAAAAAAATAACTGTCCTGCCAGACATACATTTAGGTTCTCAGTGGAAATTCCATTCCTACCTCAATGATTGCAAAAGGGAGTGTGCTATCACATGAATAAGTGTATTTTAACACTTGATGATTAAAAAAATTTTTTTTAATATTTTATTTGGGTGTTTCTCAATAATGCAGTCAACTCGATCCAGGGTGGCTTAACAGGGGTGTAATTAAAAACCAGCAAAGACTGCACTGTCTCCAGCCCAATCTGCCTTTCAACTGCTTCCCTGGCAGTGCTGAGCTGCCGTCTCTATCTGGAAGGCAGGAGTAAATGTTTGCCTTTTCGTCGAGAGCTTCCCTTCTGTTTGCAGTCTGCTCGACACTCATACCCGCGCACAAATAAAAAGGGAATGAATTTTTAATTGTGCGAACTGAATTTGGGAGGGCTGCCCGCTTTCCCCTGGAGCAGAGAGAGGCAGAGTGCCCCCACCCCCGCCCCGGAGCACCGCGCACACCACGGAAAGGGCAGCCCCAGCAGAACGCAGCCAGGCTTTGAACAAACAGACAGGCTCACCCTGGGCAAAGGGCACCGCACTCTAAAATTAATCCAGCCCTTGCAGACAACAAAGCTTCCCTGGGGCTTTCGACATTGAAGTGGGATCTCCCAGTATGGGGATTAACTGTGAAAACCATCAAGTGAGGGCAAACCTCACATGCTCACCTGGGAAGCCAAGTGCCCCGGAATATGAGCGCGATAATAAAAACAACAATCATAAAAATTTTGCGAGGAGCCACAACATAATGGAGACTCTGCCAAGCACTTGGGCGGTACCGCCTCCCACCACCCGCACAGCATCCCTGCAAGGCAGACGTTATATGTACTTCACTTGGTGGGAAACTGAGGCTCGGCCAGGTCAGGTGCTTGGACCAGGTTGCTTTTCTTTCTTTTTCTTTTAATGTTTTTCTTCCTCCTCCTCCTCCTCCTCCTCCTCCTC